>PVIW01003225.1:86282-177799 GCA_004026585.1 Noctilio leporinus | reverse complement strand
ATTTTTTTTTTTTTTTTTTAAGATTTTATTTCATTATTTTTAGAAAGAGGGGAAGGGAGAGAGGCAGAGAGGGAGAGAGACATCAATGTATGGTTGCTTTTCACCTGCCTCCAGCCACAGACCTGACTGGAGACCTGGTTTGCAACCTTGTTATGTGCCCTGGCTGGGGAATCGAACCTGCGACCTTTGGGTTCGCAGGCCGGCACTTTATCCACTGTGCTACCAGCCAGGGCTTTGATTTATATTTTTTGTGCCCTGTTTAAGAAAGTTACCTATTCCAAGGTCATGATGTATACTTCTAAGTTTTCCCCTGAAAATTTTTTCCTTTTTTAAAATTTTATTTTTACCTTTCACATTTCGATTTACAGTCCAATAGGATTGAATTTTGTGGTTGGTATGAGATAAAAGGGTTCACATTCATTTGTCTTGAAATAGATATCCAGATGACCCGGCACCATTTATTGAAAAAAATAATTGTCCTTCTCTTTTCATTACACTGAAGTGTCAGTTTTGTGAAACAGGTGACCTTGTGTATTTGAATCTGTTTCTAAACTCTGATCTGTTCCATTGGTTTATTGTCTATCCTTGCATAGACTATAATTTATTAGTCATTACTATGACTGGTAATTTAGTTCTTCAAGTTACATTCTTTTCCTTTAAGATTGCATTGGCTGTTCTTATGTTATTGGTCATTTTGGTAGAATTGATATCTTTATACTATTATTCAGTCTTCTAATCATCAACATGGTAAAACCTCCACTTTTTTAGGTACTCCTTAGTTAAGCTTAATAATGTTTTGTAGTATTTAGTGTAGAACTTTAAAATATATTGTTTGATTTTCTACCAAGTGCTTGACATACTTTATTCTTTTATAGGTGATATAATTTTTTAAAAGATTTTATTCATTATTTTTAGGGAGAAGGGCAGGGAGGGAGGAAGAAAGAGAGAGAAACATCAATGTATGGTTGCCTTTCACCTGCCTCCAGCTATGGACCTGGCTGGAGACCTGGCTTGCAACCTGGTTATGTGCCCTGTCTGGGGAATCAAACCAGTGACCTTTAGGTTTGCAGGCTGGTGCAAATCCACTGAGCCACACCAACCAGGGCTGATATCATTTTTAACATTTCATTTTCAGTGTCTTTAGTGTTGGTATATAGAGACACAATTGAGTTTTGCATATTGTATCTGAATGTGATATATTTTTCATTCTCTTTTAGCTTTTCTGTGTCCTTTCATTTCAACTGAGTTTCTTATAAGAAATCGATTTCGAGTTATTTTTAAAACTCCAATCGTACAATATTTATGTGTATGTGTTATATATAATACTTATTTTTCTTGAACAACATAATTCTTTGATATGGCTACTTGTTACATAGGATAATAGTACCTACTCCTCTAGGGGTTTTATTATAAATAAACAATTAATTTTTTAAAACTTACAACACTTGAAATATAGTTAGTACTCAGTAAGCTAGTAATTATAACCATTGTTACAGAAGTGTAAATTTTTTCCCTATCTTTGCTATTTCAAATAAGCAGCCATGAACATCTCTGTCCTATTATGATATATCATACTGGTGTTGCTACAGTATTTCTCAGCTCTGTTTTTACATCTGTATATTTACATTTTTCGTAGATAATAACAAATTTCCTTCTTTCTCCTATAAAATGCATTCCTTTTATGAATCATCCTAGAAAACTTTTCTTTGTAGTAACAACCTTATAAATTTCTTGGTACTTATATACAACAATGATTAGTTTATGTTTGATAAAACTGATCTGTCCTTATGAATAACAGCTACCATTTGGATCATTTATATGTATCAGGCACCATGAAAGAGTTAAGCTCTTACCCAATATTATAAAACTAGCAAACGTTGATCAAGAATCAAGTGTTTGGTCTAAATATTATGGTAGGATTTTTCTAAAGCCAAATCTCTTTTCTTATTTTTGCAAGAAGCAAAGATTGCAAGTTAAGTGCTCTGCCTAAAGTCACATGAGCAATGGCTCCCTACTTTATAATCTAAGATCTAATTGTAAACTTCTTGTCAGGAATACATATGCTTTGACTTTCTTTCTACTTCCCAAACCACAGACATAGAAAAACCTCAAGCAATGCTGACTCGCTGACTAACTGATCTGATCACAGGGGTTCTGCAAAATTCTGGCTGTCGACAGCTCAAACATTGCCTACAAACAAATGCCCTAGCATTGCTTGCTCGTTTTAGTTTCTTAATGAAAACTAACAAATGTGTGGCTGCGTTCGTAAGTTAGAGTGAAAAAAATAGCATACGTTACCTATAAATAAATCAGCTCATTAAATAGGAAGGCAGGTCACAGCATAGCTTTCCCAATAGCTGCCACTTCCTTACATAATTGAGGGTTTGCTCTCCCCTAATCACAACCTAAGCTCCCGTGATAATCCTTCACGTTCACCTTGGCTGATGGGGTAGAAGAACGCTGAGTTATTGCCCAGGAGTATTATCATAGATCTTCTCTATGTTTTATTATTATTTTTTTTTTCTGTCCAGGTTATCATCTCTGTTGGACATACTGGTCTTCAATAACCTTCTTAGTCAGAAGTCTGAACTAAATTTGTTAACAATAACAAAAATCTTCCCTGTTTGTTCCCTGAATCAATAGGCTTTTCCCATTTTTATGGCCTAAACCTGTTCGCCCTCACCAAATGCCATATAACATTTTGAGCTATACCATTTGCTTCTAAGTAAGTTTATAAAACCAGGTCAGGAGGCATTATACATCTCACGTGGAGCTAAAAATTAACGTTTTCCAACTCTACAGAGGTGTGGCCGCTGCATTATACATTTCCACAATATACTGGGTTGGCCAAAATGTTCGTTTTTTCCGTAAGATGACCCTGATGGCACTTAGTTGTCTTTAACTTGATTCAAAACAATTTTGTTAGATTGTATTATGGCAGCTGTTATATCAGTGTGCATTAACAAAAACATCAAAATTGGTGAACTTTTTTATGTCACCATTTTAATATTGAAGATGGAAGAAAATACACAACATTTCTGGCATATAATACTTTATTATTTCAAAAAAGGTAAAAATGCAACTGAAATGCAAAACAAACAAAAAATAAAACAATGATCTGTGCAGTGTATGGAGAAGATGCTGTGACATCTTCTCACATGAAGATGAAATGTGTCAAAAGTGATTTGTGACATTTCCTGATAGAGATTTCTTGCTGAAAGATACTGAAGTTGACAGCAACCAAATTAAGACATTAATTGAGAACAGTCGATGTTATACCACACAGGAGATGGCCAATATACTCAAAATACCCAAATCAATAAAGTTATTGGTGAAAAGAAGAAGTGTTTGTAGGAAAAACAAACTAAACAGACTTTTTGATCAACTGAGTAGAAGGATGGTAACATCCAGAGAAGGCTTCATGTTTCTTGCTCATTTGTAATGGTGTTTTTAATCATTATGTCATTCAAATATTGCAAGTATTGACTTGGTATCTAAAATACTTCATTATTCAGAAATATTCTTTTCTCCTTCGGAAGCATGCACAAACATTTTTAATTTTAATCTTGATGAGGAAAAGAATGAAAATTCAATAGAAGGGTTGATGTTACTTCTCCTTTATAGTTTTCCATAAAAAATTGGGAATCATGCCCTTTTTCATCCAACATAGTTTTGATAAATAGAAGTAAAATAACTTGTTCATCATTAAGAATTGATCACCACTATTTAGAAAGACATGAATGGCTACATTTACATCAAAGAGCCAAGGTTTACTATTAAAATAACAACTCAATTCAAATTCCTTTGATTTGGGAATTAGAGACACAATTTGATGAAATGAAAGGATACTGGGATGGAAGCCAAAATATGAGAGATCAAGATTCACTTTTTACCATCAAACTGGTGTTAACTTCAGGAAGTTAGTCAACTTCTTTTTCAGTTTTTACGGGGTTAAATTATAGAAGTCCCTTCCAACTGTAAGACTCCTATTCAAAATAAAGAAGTAGTTCCTTTAAAAATATTAGATTTTAGATTCTTCATCTCTTAAACATTTTATAATGCCAGAAGTTAAGTAATTTTATACCTAATATCCCAGTTACTTTTACTGGGATTAGGAAGTATAACATATATTACCAGTTCTACTATGGCACCTCTTCTTAAAACTTTGAATTAGGCTAATAAGTTGTATCTTCCAATTAAACCTTAACATTGTACATATAATTAAGAATCATTCAGTCAACAAAGATAAACTTAGATGTTTATTTTTAAAGTACATCTATAAAGTCAATTTGCCCTAACTTTTAATGTTAGCATGAGTATGTCTATCTATCTATCTATGTATCTACCTATCCATTTATCTTTTGTTTGTTGTGCTTATTTATTCAAGTCTTATGTATTGTTTTTCAGTGAAGAGTACAGAGGCTTTTAGTTGGATGTTCCCACCACCAGAGATAAAATAGACACCATTGTTATTTTCTTTTTAAGTCTTTCCTTTCCATTGGGGTAGTAGAAAGAATAGGATCATCAGAGAACCCAGTGTACCATCTCAGCTTTTCCATACCAAAGACAATTCACTAACTTCTCTGAACCTTAGGCCATTATGAGGCATAATGTCCATTCCCTGACTCACCTCACAGAATTATCGGGAGAACAAATAAGATAAGTGAATGTATTTTACAAATTATATAGTGCTAAACAAATGCAAGGTAATATAATAATAATTGTGAATTCTTTACTCAAGCTATTAATTCATTCTCATACACTCAGCAGATATTTTTCAGTACCTGGTATATAGTAGTCACTGTTCAATCAGAAAGACAGACAGTAAGTCTGAGAAACTGTCACAGCAGAGAGACACCAATGTAAACATGAAGACTGGCTATGGCCCGGTGGCTCAGTTGGTTAGAGTGTAATCCCAATAAGCTAAGGGAAAGCAAACAAACATGAGGTTTAAATGTACTATGCTACTATGGATGGGATCCTAGACAGAAAAAACATTAAGTACAGACTAAGGAAATCTGTATAAATTACAAACTTCACTTAATATTTATACATAATTCATTTGTATAATGAATCAATTTGTAATTGATTCATTACAAATTTTGGAAGAATAATCAAGTAGATATACTCGTAAATTAGAAGTGAGGTATTCAATGTAGAAATCAAATATGATTTTTAGGATTCTGTCTTGGACAACTTGGTGAATATGGGCCTATTTTCTATTATGGCATTACAGTAAGATTTTAGGGCATTGTTGAGTATGCATTTGAAGTATGTAAGAATAAATTTAATGTGAAATCAAAAAAATATTGTTTCATTCATCGTAAAAATGTGCGATGCTAGTGTAAGTTGGTAATAATAAGACAAATTATATATGAGGGAGGGAGAAGGATGGAAGAGAATACAAAGGAACTCTCTGTACCACCTGGTTAATTTTTCTGCAAATCTAAAACTGTTCTAAAAAATGAAATCTATTTTTAAAAATGTAGGCAAGACTCTTGTGGAGCAGTGGGAAGAAAAACATTAAAAAAGTAAATAAGAGATTTTAGGTAGTCATGATTATTACCACAAATATGAAATAAGATGCCGTGACAACTGAGGGACAAGTGTAAATGGCCCTCTCTCTAAGGAATAATCTTCCATCAGAGACTTGGATAAACAAACTACCCAGGGAAATATTCCCCTCCATGAGAACATCAAGTAGAAGGACCCTAAAGATGAGGGCCAATTTCATGTGTGTGAGGAACAGAAATAATTTGTGAGGCTGACATATTTAGCAAGGGCAAAAGTGAGGTAAGATAAATTCAGAGAAGTAGGACTTGCATTCTCCAGAAAACCACAGAATGTTCTAGAATTTTGTTGTAGCGTAGGCTAACTATGTTGTTGACACGAAATGGTGTAGCTGCTCTGTTCTGAAAAGATTTAGAGTAAATCCCGGAGGCCAATTGCACTCTACAAGTTAATAAAAACTCCATGACACCTGCATGCTATTTCCTGAAGTCTTGTTTAGAGGACGCTAGACTTCAAAGGAGAAATCATAACCAGCATGTTTTCATCATTAGCCAAAAGCCAGTTTCCTTTGTGTAAGTACCATAGAAGAAGCTTCACATTTTCTGCCCATCAAGTTTCTCAGACAGCATTTCCATTCAGGAGAAAGCAAACTACCCAGTGTTTAAAGTTACCACCATTATGTCTATGTTCCTGGGCAGTTTTCCTTTTTCAGTAATAGGTGTCACTAAGAGGTAGTTGGATACTCTAAGACCCACTTGTTTCAAAAGGCCCCTGGAGTCATCCAGCCATCAGCCATGATGGTGCTCTACGGCCCTCCCCCTCTTCCACCCTGCCCAGCACAGACTAGAGCTGGTTTTCAAGAAAGACAAAATAACAGCAGCCATTTTTGGTGCTGCTTTTGTCTCAGACTCTCTTGCCCTAACTTAGGAGAAGTAGCACCCTACTCCTACCGTGGCCAGCATGGGGACACTCTTCACTTCTCTAAGTCAAATTCTGATGACACAACTGTGTGAAGGCAGGCATCGCAGAGAGAGGCAGTGTGAGAGAGCAGCAAGAGCACTGGATTTCGAGCCAGGAGAACAGAGTTCAAGTTGAGGTGCTGCCACTCCCAGAGCCTCGGTTCCCCAATGAGTGCAGTCAGGGTGAACATCTTTCCCTGCTGCTCTGACAAGTCTATGGTGGCAGTCAATTGCGGCTATCTGTGGAAAGGGCTTTTTGAACCTAGGCTGATGTATAAAAATAGATGGGAAATTGGAGTACTTTCAAGTTAGTGAGTTTGTGTCACTTGGCCATCAGCTGTGGGAGAGCACAGAGAAAGCACAGCAGGGGAGTAGGAGGGTGAAAAATATACCCGGTGCCATTAAGAAACTTGGCATTATTCTACAGAAGAGACAATCTATGCAATCAGGGGTCATTGTACTGCACAACTCTAGGGGCACCATTTTCATCGTATTCTATGCACTTAGTTGAAGAAGTTAAGTAATAAATCTGTATTAAGTGAAATAATGATAAATCCGTATCGAATAAGGATTAACCAGTAGCTACTACAGGAACTCAGTGGCTGGAAATGTTGAAAAAGATGAGTAGAAAGGATGGGACTTCAGCTATTTGTTAGAAGAGGAAGCATTCTGATGGGAAAGAGAACAGAGACAAAAGACAGTAAAATAAACAGCAAGGGAATGGTTGTTGGGATGTGCTTTCAGTAGGAGTAACAGAAAATGGTGTGACTTTGTTCTTTTCTTAAAATTCTTTTAAACATAGGGAATAGTTTAAGGACTTCCAAATAGGTATTGTGGCATCCACCTTTTCATTTGTAATTTAAACACAACTGTTCTAAAAGCAATGAGAAAGGCCCAGGGGAAAAGGAGGTGGCTAACACCTAAACTCTGGATCCTCCTTGTCTTTTTTCACCTTTGTTCATTTCTGTATCTCATCCAATATGAAAGGATGACATAACTGTCTTTGGAGTCTTGTGCGTGTTCAAACTCAGATGAAATCTTGTGGTTGCTGTTGAACTAAAGGATTCGGTAACACTGACCACACAGAATGTTGTGCATGTGTGTGTACCACACAGAATGTTGTGCATGTGTGTGTACATTTGTGTGTGTGCACCTTTGGCCTTCCTGCCCATTGCCCATTAAAAATCTTGGACTCTCTATTAAAAGACAACTTGTACTTCCCCAAGCTCAACTTTTCTTAATACTATAATACATTAAAATAGAATTAAATAATTCAGTTAAGGTTTTAATTAACTTGCGATTCTCAAAATTAAATTTGCCTCTAGTAGTGTTATTTGTATTTCAGTAGATAAATGAATAAAAAGGCCCTAAGCATTTCTGTAAAACTGGGTCAAGTCATGAAAAATAGGTACTGTGGTCATTTTTTATCCCTATTTTATGATATGACCTTTGATTTATTTGTTTCTTTAAAAATGACCCCTTGTTTTGTGGTTGAAGTTTTATTTCAATGTCTGATTCGAAAATAGCTGTGTCCATATGAATTTTACAGAGAAGTTGCTCCCTTTCATCACAGTTTCTGTGCATTGGTAGAATGGCTGGACTTTTCCTTCTACTGGTCGTTACTGTGTCACCTATGAGAGGAGAGGGAGACACTGATATTGTGAGAGTAAAGATTTGACAGTGGAGCCATCATGTCTCCCTTCTCTTCCTCGTTGGAGTTTTCTGCAAAAGCTGAAGCAGTGACTTGATTCAACACCTGCATCTTTAACAACCAGAGCAGTATAATTACCTTTCTTGGATATTCTATAGAATTGTCAAACAGCAATTTTCTTTTAGAAGACAGGCTTTTAAGTCATGTCGTTTACACACAGAGTTTAACATCTCTTAAACTAAAAACCTAATTACAAGAATCTGAAATTTACTGCATGTTTATAATTTGATGTTTCTGAAATTGCTAAATCAGGCACCTTTAACATACACTATGAAGCAGAAAAAAATGTATCCAGCGAGACAAAATTAAATATTTTGGAAGTTCTTGAATATATGTTGATATCTATTAATATTACTATATTAATACTATTTGGTATTTTATAGTATTTCTCTTCAATTCAATCTGTTTGTGGATAGAGGTGGCTCACAGTGACATGATTTATCAAGATCATCTGTCATTATTTCCTTTTTGTTAATGAAAAGTAACAGTATTTTAAAAAGGAAGACCTGGCTGGTGGCACAAAGCCCTGGCTGGTGGCACAGTGGATAAGGTGCTGGCCTGTGAACCCAAAGGTCGCTGGTTCGATTCCCCAGCCAGGGCACATAACCAGGTTGAAAGCCAGGTCTCCAGCCAGGTCTGTAGCTGGAGGCAGGTAAAAGGCAACCATACACTGATGTCTCTCTCTCTTTCTCTGCCTCTCTCCCTTCCCCTCTCTCTAACAATAATAAATAAAATCTTTAAAAAAAAAAACAAAAAGGACCGCTATCATACCTTACATATAGATATATGATAGATGGCACATTCAAGCCAGTTGAGACAACTCTTCCAATGGACACCTGAGATAGTATTGCCAATACCAAATAATATTAGCATTTAGGTAATATACTGCCATTTAATTAAGTAGTTTGTGCCCAGATTATATAAATACATTTCTGTTACTCTGATTTTGTAGTTTTGAAAGTGCAAATGGGATTATCAACCATTGTGAGCAATGGTACTTCAACATTCTACTGCAAGGTGAATGTTAAAGTGAAAAATTTAACATATCACCACATTATTTCATTCTGGTACAAGCTCTAAATTAATGTCATGAAATGTTATGAGCAAACCTGTGAAACTACCACTTAACAAAATTAAAGAGTATCTTTTATAATCTTCAAATTGTCCCTCTAGCAATTCCTCTGTTGCCCCACATTATTCTCATAATGTCTAGTCTGCTACAGTTTCCTTCTGTGCTCTGTGCTGGATTTCTGTTCTTTATCTCAATTTGTGACTTTGCAAATCTTTCAACCTTTTTCTGAACATGTTCTCCGTGATGAAGCTATTCAGGCTAAAGTCTAATATACAAGCTTCCCAGGCTCTTCCTCAAAAGCATACTCTACCTAAAACACACACACACATTAAAATTTTTAATGGAGTCTCAGATGGCATTGTTTTGAATTGCCATCAACTGTCCAGATAACTAGTGTGTGTTCATACCACTTCAGCCTATAAAAGTGTAACTCATGTAAAATAATTTTTACACTGTTTGTATCTTGGTCATAGGCAATATGATTTTTGTCCCTAAAAATCTTAAATGTGCCAGTGAGAAGAATCATAACATCTGAAATACTGGAAAATGAATTCTTTATATTATGATATTCGGTTTAAATATTGGCATTTCCTGTTAGGAAGATAACATTTGAAAAGGGAAATGATGCTCAAAATATTCCGCCTATTCATGAGCAATTCTCAGTGACTATATTTGTATTATGTAAAAAGTTGCGATCCCTACTTCTACCCTGTATTTCAAGGGCCTCTATAAAATAGAACTTATATATGTGTACAAAGGTTGTGTGTATTTCATGCAAAAACCAGAACTCAAGAGTAGCACTTTCATTTAGCTTCTATATGGATGGATGTCAACTGTCACGAAAGTGAAAAAAAAGGACTTCTCTCTCACTTTGTTTTCATTTTGCTTTGTATTTCATAGAGTTTCTTGCACACTGTCTTAACTGGATTAAAGAGTGAAGACAAGTTTTCGCCTTTACAAAATTCTCATTTAATCCTTATCCACACTTAATTTATCAAATTAAATCAGACAAGATTGATGCCAGGGCCTTTGAAGCCGGACATCGTGTGTAAAATCGGCAGACAAGGGTTTGTAAAGGGTGCCCACCGTGACTTGTCCTCAGCCTCAGCCCGCGTCGTTCCAGGCGGGGTCAGGATGCTTCTTGGTGTTACATGTGGGCTCTGCAGGGAAACAGAGCGGCTACACAGCCTCCAGCAGGGTTACTTATTACACCCGGGCCCCTTCACCTGCCCCGGCCATTCAGAATAACATCACACCATCAAATATTCATGAACCGCACAGGGCTGCAGCCAGGGCTCGCTACTGCAGGTGGCTGTTACATCCGTAATTGCCCAATACGTCCCTCCACAGCGTAAAATTGTTTTCATTATGTGTCGTGAACACAGAGCCAAGCAAAGCCCTCTTGAGTGGTTTCCCAAGGGCTGGAGGGAGGTGGTACTTCACTTAAACAGGCACTCTGGGCTTCGTTTTTTGTTTTGTTTTGTTTTGTTTTGTTTTGTTTTATTTTTAAGGAGAAGCCAGTCAAAGCTCATCATTAACTCTCCTTCTAAGTGCACCAAAAAGCAGAAGCTCATGCAAAACTCTCATAAAGATTATCCTAAATGTCTCAGTTACGAGGAAGAGCGTCAGGGGCGTTAGTGGGTCTTCCGAGACTTGCGCTGCGGGTCAGAGAAGAGATTAACTTTCCACCTGACTGAAGTTCCCATGGAGTGCGGAGCCCGGGGATCAGCAGGCTCCAGCAATCAACTCCCGCATTGTGAGGCCATAATGCCCAGCCAGGTCCCCCCATTTCGACTCAAGGGTGTCTTTTTCTTTCCCCCCTGGGGAGGACTAATCACAGCTCCACTTTGTTTAATTGCAGCAAAGAGAGAAATGTGTTTAAGAAGTCATTCTGGACCCCTTTAAATGAATGCTGGGGTTCTTCAGGGACAACAAACAGGATGCATAATAAATACGATTTAATTTTCGGATCGAAATAGGCCAAGATAGCGATTTTTAGAGATGCTGCTGAAAAGAGACTAGAAACTGGAGGGGGGAAAATCAAGAAGGTGGGGGGAGCAACAAGTGGGATTGAAGTCTTGGTTTTGACATCGCCGGCTATGTCTGCGCGGTGGGAGGATCCTTACAGGCTGGAAGTCTTTACAGAGTTGGGAGCTCGTAGTTTTCCCTAGAGATTTTATTGTGATTTAGAAAGAAGGAAAGAAAGAGGGAGGAAAGGAAAAGAAATCCTTCTAACCTATGTCAAGCTTGGTAATTGACACTGATGTGCCTGCCCTCACGCTGTGGCTCGGGCCTGGCAAACGTGGGGTGCAAGGGGCACCTCTCCTGGGCCCAGGGTCGTGAACTGCAGAGGGCGGGGTGGGAGGGTGGGTGGGAAGCGTTTCTCCAGCTCTTGCTTTCTCTCTAAGTTTGACAAAACTGAGCCCCAGGCTTGATGGTTGGGGCACACTCCTTTCTATGAATTTTAAATCTCTGTGTTTTCTCTCTGGCCTTCAGAATCTCTTCTTCAAGCAAAGCTAACTGCTTCTGTCTGGTAAAGTGTGTATTAGGCGGCCTTTGTCACTTTCTTGTCATTTTGCCTACCATGGCTGATACCACACCACCACCCAAAGGTGCCACTATCTTAAATGGTCTTAGCCAACTTGAAAATGTATAGTACACATTTCTCATATTCAGAACCGTGACCTATACATTTCTTTCTCTTGTCTTGAAAGTTTTCACCGGCTCGTCTGGAGGAAAATGATTAAATGTGTAAAAAAAAATTATGGCACAATTCAGATAGTACTTTCTTTTTCTGCCACAGTATCCATTGATAACAAATCGACCATAGATAACTGTCAGCATCATAAATCGAAGGAGGCAGTGGGCATGAAACCTCTCCTGAGCATCTGCTGCAGGGGCTTTTCCTCTGGGTTAAATGGAAGCTGTGAGGTTATTCAGCAGCCTGCAGAAACAATATGGAGCGAGCATGTGTGTGCGCATGTGTGTGTGTGTCCACGCCATGTACATATGTATCATGAATGATGGATGTCCTTTGCATCTGGTAACTGTAGACGCCTTCCCCCTGGATACAGCAAATGACTGTTTCAAAATAAAAAAAACCACTATGTGTTTCAATGTTGTATTATGCCTAGTCCCTTTCTGAGTGAAAGGCGGCTTTAAAAAGTTAGGTATATCATTGCCAAAAAAGAGCCAAATAGTATTGTCAGCATTCGGAGAAGGAATAAGGCCCTTTTTCCCCTTCCTTCTCCGACCCCTTCGGGACAGCTGTGAGTGACTTAGCGAACTTTTCATATGGATATGTATGTTAATGGCAGGCAATGAACTGGAGATGAAGAGGCCCCAACACAGGCCGCTCTTCAACACACATCAAAAGCCTTTACAAAAGGAGCAGTAAAAGAGGCAGCGATGGTGGAGCCTTCACTTTTGTACCCTGAATTAGTTCTGCAAGCAATGAAACTGATCTTTTCTCCCTGCCAGGAAAGTCTGCTGATTTCTGTGAGTGCTCATTAGCACAAGAGGCATTTGTGAAGATAATTGACTGACGCTGATACTGCTGGCTGTCACAACAGTGCCAGCCAGCAGTGTATGTGGGTTTTAATAGTTGTATTTTTTTTTCTCACTCAGACTTCATGGTTTCTAAAAGATACCAGTCTTACAAAGGTTTACACTCTTATCTCAGGCAGAAGGTTTTGAATCTTTCCTTTGAAAACTGACAGCTAAGCTTACTTTAAAAAAACTGCTGTGTCTCTCTACACAGTTCCCGGGGTATAAATGTGGACATAATTGAAAAAGTCTCATCTATTAAATGCATGTGACTGGACAGAAAGTAGGCAGAAGTGGACCCAAGGTATTTTGATATCAGGTGAACATTTAGGTAATAGTGTGTCTCCTGGGGTTCCCAGAATACAAACTTATCATCTTGGAGAAATAATAAGTCAGGCAATAATTCCATTTTCATTATAAGCAACTAATTTCATAATTTTCAAACTTCTAGTGGTTTTCTTTCTGGAGACATTGCTATAATTTAGACATTTTCAAAAGAAGGCATAAGGTAGGGGGAGAACTCTTTTCTGAAATTCTAAGCTGACAGTGCTTGGACAAAGCTATCTTCTATCTGATGGTGCCATCCAGAATGGGCTTGAATATACCAAAGTGCAGATTTCAGAGGACAGTTCAGTCCATGTGTTCTCACTGCCAAGAAGTCAACATGGAACACGATGGGGAAACATTCCTTTTCACCAGGTTCTTGCTGGCAGTTCACAGCATGTCATATAAACCTGTGTTCCTTGGTTAACAAATGGCTTCTCTCTTTTCTAAAGGAACTTCTAAAACAATTACTTTGTTTAATTATACATTTATCTGTGCTTTATCTTAAAGAACATATCTGGAAATGTGTATGTCATTACGACAAAATACAGGCTTCTCCCTCCATGTGTCTTATTCCAAATCAATGGCATGGCATAGCAGTAGGCTTAATCTTCTGTTAATCTATACATATATTAAGCTGTTTAAGGATTCTGTACATTGATATTCTCAGAATACCGTTTTTCTAAGCTTTTCAGAAGCCTGCCTCATTGGAATATGTCACATGGAGAGTATTATCTTTGAGAGGGAAAGAAGTTATTTTCTCAAGTTAAGGGTGACAGAATGAGTTGACTGAGTGTGAGAGTCACTTCTGCACTATCCCCACTTTAGAATGAAAATGAGTCATCTGTTTTGCCCTTTGTATCTCTGTTCCTGGCAGTGCAGTTTACTGATAAGCTGAGTTGCTCTAGAAGGGCTCCGGGGGAGGGTAAGGAGGTTGGCCATTTCACTGAACATGCTTTTGAATCTACTCCCTGATATGCTGTTTACAAATAGGCTCTTGATTTCTCAGAATGCAGCCATCATGTCAACAATTTCCTAGGAAGTTAGTCATTGAATCCTTGCTTTAATGGGGTTTGGATATGTTCACAACACAGGCAGAAAGAATTTCACACATCTCCGAAAGAGAATTGAAATTCTCTTGGTGTATTTTTTCACCACCTGGCTTTCCTCACGTTATGTTCTGATGAGAGGGAAGCTAGCCACCATCACTGCGCAGGTGAAGGGTAGGATGTTGTGTGATGGGGTGTGTTTAGGGGTTGGGATTCTTCCATTTTTGTACTAATGCTTACAGAGAGGACATTCAAATGACACAGTGACATCTTTACCAAGCATCATATAAAATATTTGAGGAAAAGTGCTCAGAGAATATCAATTCACATGTGATTCAAAGGGAAAGCCTGCTTTCAAAAACAGATAACAAAGAGGAAATAGGAGAAAATACCCATTTTGTAGGTCATTCTGCTTTCCTTTTCAGAGATACCTAAACTCATGTAGGAAAGTTTAACAAGTATGCATCTTAGTGATTATTGACTCTTCTGAATGCCAAATGTTTAAATGAGATAACAGAGTTGCAAAGATTCAGAGACTGCAGGTTCATTCGTTCATCAGATGTTTCCTACACTGCCCCAGGCACTATTCAAGGCCCTGGGCCCTCTCCTTGTGGGGACTTCAGTTGGGAGGGGGCTTGAAAATAGAAGTAGATATTGGTAAAGTATGGGCCAGACAATAGTGAATAATATTGGGGAAAATAAAGCAGGGTAAGTTGGTGGCTGGTGGTGGGGCTGCTATTTTATGATGACCCAGAAGAGTCTTTGTGAGGAAAGGACATTTCAATAGAGACTGAAAAGAGTAAGAGAGTAAGCCATGTGACTCCGAGCAAAGAGCATCAGAACAATGTCCCAGTGTGCTGGGAGTACTCTGAGAGTAGTAAGGTTGACGTAAGGCTTTCTAAGTAGAGCTAAATTTAGCTGTATCCAGCATAATACATGTTGGGGTAATATCACCTTATTTTTTTTTCAAAACACACGTAACATGGCTGGTGGAAATCATTTTTGTACAAATGTATTTTAGACCAATGAGATCCAGTGTCTACAATGAAATCATTTGTATTGAAGAAACATGATGATGCCTTGTAATCTTTCTACCATTGAATGATAAAAATGTTCACCACCAATTTCTAATGAGTTTGTAAGTAATCATTTACTTCTGTTAAGTGTTTTATTTATTTAATAAAAATTCATCTATCATAAAGTATCTCTATGTATTTTTAAAGGGAGAAAGAAGAAAATAGCCAATTAAGGCAGATATGAAGGAAATTACTAGCATGCTCATTTGCTGATAGATGAAAAATGGGAGAGCCATTAAGAGTGGTCAAATAAAGTATCTCAACATAGCTTTAATCAGTGATTGTGTTCTGGGGAAGACGTATGTTTGATGAATTCATATAATTTAAATCACAATGTAAATGTACAAAGAGACCTTACCATATAACGTATGACTCACAAACCTCCAGCCTATGAAAGAAAGTAGGACAGAAACATTGAAAAAAATGCACGTCTTATCTAAAAGTTACAGCTGCTTCAGATTCAAGGAAGATTAGAGGACCCAATAACTCAAGATTTTCAAAAGGGGTCAGATATCTGAATTAATTTTTATGTGAAGTCAGCTGATTTTTAACTGTTGGCAAGTTATTAAAAAATATACATAGATAAGCTCTGACTGATGTGGCTCAGGTAGTTGGGGCTTCATTGCATAGACCAGAAGGTCACAGGTTTGATTCCTGGTCAGGGCACAGACCTAGGCTGTACATTCAATCCCTGGTTGAGAAGGCAACCAATTGACATTCTTCTCTCGTATCAATGTCAATGTTGTGTTCTCTCTCTCTCTCCCT
This sequence comes from Noctilio leporinus, assembly GCA_004026585.1. Lineage (NCBI taxonomy): Eukaryota > Metazoa > Chordata > Mammalia > Chiroptera > Noctilionidae > Noctilio > Noctilio leporinus. Next base: position 161,786 of record PVIW01003225.1, on the reverse strand, counting down.
CCCTTCCTCCCTCCCTTCCTCTTTTTCTAAGAGCAATGAAAAATTATGTCCTTGGGTGTGGATTTTTAAAAATTATAGATAAAGCATATCTATGGGCTAAATTTGAATTCTGCCTGCGGCATATATTTTGCAACTTCTGATTTAAGATAGTTTTAGACATGAAAGTTCCTAAATGGAAATAAATGTACCCCAATTTTTCATTTTTAGTATATATTTTATTAATAAATATTTCTTACAAAAGAGTGTTTCTGCACCAGTATGCATAATTTTCATGTTCCATTGGGTACTGTGTGCCTGTAGAAGCCATGAACTAATAAAGTCGATGAAGACTTTGAGTAGAATATGGAGTATGTGTGTGTGTGTGTGTGTGTGTGTGTGTGTAAAATATCATACCAAAATATGTTTCATCATGACAAGAGCTTTCATCTGTTTGTTCACCTTATTTTAGTGTCCAATAAATAGGAATTGAATTAAAAAAAATTTTTTTTTAAGATTTTATTATTTTTAGAGAGAGGGGTAGGGAGAGAGGCAGAGAGGGAGAGAGACATCAATGTATGGTTGCCTTTCACCTGCCTCCAGCTATGGACCTGGCTGGAGACCTGGTTTGCAACCTGGTTATGTGAGCTGGCTGGGGAATCAAACCAGCAACCTTTGGGTTCTCAGGCCAGTGCCTTATCCACTGCGCCACCAGCCAGGGCCCTGAATATTTTTAATATAACTATATTTCCCATGAAAACTATTTAGCCTTCCTATGTATGGCATATTTTCTATCCTGAAAAAAATACTGGTTGTGACCTATTGAAGGTTACAAGCTGCAGTTTGCAAATACTGACCTGGGTTTTCAGCTGTGTGTCACAGATGGCTTCAGAGGAGGAAAGGGAACCTGCAATAGAGGCTCACCAGAAGAAAGATTTCAATATTAAAAATGCAGAGGCCATGCCCTGGCTGGTGTGGCTCAGTGGATTGAGCACCAGCCTGCAAACCAAAGGGTTGCTGGTTCGATTCCTGGTCAAGGCACATGGTTGGGTTGTGGGCCAGATCCCTAGTTGGGGGCATGTGAGAGGCAATTGATCAATGTTTCTCTCCCTCTTTTCTCTATCCCTTCCCCTTTCTTTAAAAATAAATTTTTAAAAGTGAAATCTTTGACAAAAAGCGAGGCCTAAAAACTGCTACTCAAGATCAACTACCAAGTTGACTGAAAGACTAAAGACATATCTTGTCTTTTTTTCCCCATGAGGCTAGAGAAGGGCTGAGAAGCTGCGGGCATGCCTGAGGTTTGGTAATTAGTGTCTGAGGCAAGCCAGAGTCCTACCTGCTGGTCTCCTGTCCTACCATCTTTCCACCGCTGAGTAAGGTGAGACTATGAAAACCCTTGCAGAACTGTGAAGTAAGCACCACGTCTGCATAAGGGAAAGACATTACTACACCACCCTGCCTCTACGTTGCTGTCATACAGGAGTCTGTGGTTTGCCTTTTTCAGTCCATACCCTTCTTTTGGGAGAGATTGGGTAGTGTTGATTAAAAGTGTGAATCAATGTAAGTTAAAGTTAAAAACAGAACTATAACTTAAAACTAGATTAGGAACTAATCTTTTAGCTTCAGTGGCAGAATAAACATTTAAATGTTATCAAATTCTTATCAGACATGATGATCTCACTAGAAATTTTTCATTTGAATAAAAATATCAGAAAAGGTCCATAGTACTTAATTAGTTATCTTCTCAATGACCCAGTTAGCATTTTTTTTGTACCACCTGTTTAGGAAGAAGTTACTGTAATTTTTCAGAGATAAAAACATTGATTGGTACTATCCCCTCATTCGGTCTCCTCCTGGCTCTTTCTGGGGATATCAGACATAGAAATAATATCTGTTGACAAGGGGAGACATAATTACACGTTTTGGTTCTTTTTTTTTTTTTTTTTTTTAAGATTTTATTTATTATTTTCAGAGAGAGAGGAAGGGAGAGAGGCAGAGGGAGAGAGAGACATCGATGCATGGTTGCCTTTCACCTGCCTCCAGCTACAGACCTGGCTGGAGACCTGGCTTGCAACTTGGTTATGTGCCCTGGCTGGGAATTGAACCAGCGACCTTTGGGTTCGCAGGCCGGCGCCTTATCCACTGTGCCACCAGCCAGGGCTCTGATTTTTAATATAATTGGATATCATATGCTTGGCCAGATCTGGCTTGTTCTTCCTCAAGGTCCTATCCCTTTCCCCAGAGCTTGCTTTTCCCAGATCTTCCTGTGGCTCCTTACCATCCAGGTCTTCCAGTATCCCCTCCGTGATGATGCTGTCCCTGGACACCTCCCCCAGGAAGCTCTTTCCTTCCATTACCAGTCTCTGGTCAGTGTCTTCTCCAAACTGCTCTTTCGGGTGTTGACTTCTCTCATTGCCCAACTAGACTAGAAGCGTCTTGAAGGCAGGCCTGAAATGTGTCTGGTGTATAGATAGTGTGTATTCGGTAATATTTGGAATGAATGGATGAATTTATGTAAGATTTATGGTACCGTTAAGGTTTCTGATGAGATTTTACTGGCCAAATTTGTTAAATTAACAACATTCTCAAATAGTATTAGTCCCTATACAGGTGGCCCCACACTTCCAAGTGGTTTCTCTTCTAAAAGACTATTTCTAGATCAGATGCTTATGATTCAGATAAATTTTCCCATGAACACTGTTTTCAAGGTGGTTCTGTGGGCAACTGGCCCAGTCTTTCTACCCAGAATGTGCAGAATTATCACAGACAACACACTTGAGCCCCAAGTCCCAACCTGAGTCCAAGTTGCTAAGTTGGAGTTATTTCTGGACCCAAGAGGTGGCTCTGAGGCCTAAACCCCAAGTTCCCGCAGCCCTTAATTTCTTCAGGTTTTAGGGTTTTCTAAGCTTTGAAGGAATAGAAATTGAAAAGAGGTAAAGTGGAGTCTAGTTGGAGGTTTGGAGCTAAACAGGAGCAGAGGAAAGAACTGCCATCATCAGAGGAGGGAAAGAGCAAGGCCAGTCTTCCTGTAGAAATTGGGGCCAAGTTAGAGTCCTGTGCCCTCTCTCTGGGGATGGCAACGGGACAGGTGGGCGATAGTGCCAGGAGGCCTGCTGGCCAGAGAAGGCACGGAGGGAGCAGCAGGTTCAGGAGAGGAAGGGCCCAAGATGATGAGTAATCAGGTTTTAAGCATTTTCCAAGTATTTTGCATATGTTGTTCATTGAATTTTGAAAACGTTCAGGTTTGAGAAAGGTGGACGGAAATGTCCAGCTGCTGGGGTATGGAGGAAGAGTGCATTACAGCTTGTCGTCCCTCCTCTTGCTCCTGGAAGAAGCTGTTCTTCATCTAGGTTTTGTTCAGCCTGTCCTTGATGCAGATGATACCCAGAAAAATTTCCAACCACAGGACCCTTACAGGCCTCGTTTCAATTCAGTCAACAATTGCACAAACCTTTACAAAAAACAACTGTGATGGATATAGCAGGCCATACAGAGATGAGCGGGACATGGTTCCCTCTACCAAGAGCCTTTCAATTTTGTACAGGAGGCAGAAATATTCACACCTACACTACGATGAGTGTGAAAATGAGTGTGAAAAAGGGTGGAGTTCATGGAAGGGAAATTGCGTATTTTTTAAATTTAAAAAGGCAATGAAAATTTGTGGTAAACATTCAAATATCCGAAATATTTTAAAAATTAGATACCCTCTTTATCCCATCCCATTATCATCTTTAATGTTAAGTGCCGTTATCCAGTGTAATATCTTTCCTCCTAGAACTTTTTAAAATGCATTTACAAGAACGTACATATACACAGAAAGACTTTCTCTTTCTTTCCTTCCTTTCTCTCTTCCACAAAAATGAATTATACTGAACTCAATATTCTGCAATTTATGTTTACTTCTGCTGTATTTATATGTTGAAATTTTTTCTTGGCAGTATATAATATTCTTGAGTTATTTTTATTGGCTGTAAAATATTCTATTATCTAGCTGCAATATAATTTTTCAACAGTTCTTTATTGATGAGTATTTATGTTGTTTCTATTTTTGCAAATACCAACAGCACCACAATGAACATCCATGAACATTCCTTTTATGTATGTGTGTATTTTTTTCTAAAAGTTTTTTGATTTTGTTGAAGTCTAATTTATCATATTTTTGGGTCTAGTTTAGATTATGCTTTTTTGGTTTAGTTTTGGATTATGCTTTTTAAAAAAATATATTTTATTTATTATTTTTAGAGAGAGGGGAAGGGGGAGGAGGAAAGGGAGAGAAACCTCAATGTATGGTTGCCTTTCACCTGCCTCCAGCTACAGACATGGCTGGAGACGTGGCTTGCAACCTGGTTATGTGCCCTGGCTGGGAATCTAACCAGGAGTGACACTTGGGATTGCAGGGCAGTGCTGAATCCACTGAGCCACCAGCCATAGCTATCTGTGTATTTTTTGACAAAATATTTTTGAAGTGAAATTGCTATGTTATAGTGATGTAAAAGATTTTTCTAGAGATTGACAAGCTGCCCTCTACAAAAGACCATGAACATTTACAGAATGAGTAGATCTGGTTGGAAGGAAGCAGAGGAAAGTTGATCCGACATGGGCCGGGAGCAGGGAGTGGGATTTTTATGGGCAGAGCTGGGAAAGTGAGAGGTGGATGTAGGACAGCATGGGGAAGAGAAACAGGCACTGAAGCCTACAGACGCTCTTCCGAAGGGACTAGGACAGTTGAGGGGGCAGTGAGGAAGGTCAGGCTGAAAGCACGCTTAACTGAGGAGTCTAAGCCTCTTCTAGTATGAAAAAACATGAAAGTTTCTTCTGTTGTAGCTGGTGCCATGATTAGATTAATAATATCTTTTATTTAAGAAGCACAAAAATACCTAAGGCATTAATCACTTTTCTGCTAACTATAACCATCATATTGGTTTTGAAATGTTACCCTTTTGTTCCATTTTAAATTTCTGCTAGCCATCTAAATCAAAACTCAGGATTTTAAGATTATTGTTATAACTGGGAATGTATGAAATCTGTCCCGAAAGTATTGAGCCAATATTAATAGTTGTATAATTAAAACAGTTTGTGCAGCGGATACTTTTGGGACAGACCTCATATAGTACTAATGTGCTCTTTCGTATCTGCAAAAATGAAAACAACTTTACTTCCTTTGTTTCTGTTATATTACAAGTTTCTAAAGAATATGAATTTCTCCTATGGCTTTATTTATAGGAGCAAAGAGAATTTCTGAAATACTATTCTTATTAGATTTAGGATTAAATGATTGTACTTTTATGTAGTGAAATAAATTGGATTGAAACAAATACTCTAGATGGTGGAATCACTTGCTTATTCTTATAGCTCTTAGGTAAGGGAGAAGTCCTTTGGCATTTGCTAGGCATTAGACATACTGAGACCCTTCAATGATTTCTCTGCTATATAGTCTTTCAAATACCAATAGTCTTTTTCCAAGCATGTCAAAAAATAAGAAAATCTGGGAGCATAGTTTACATCCAGATAGCTGAGGTAATTTAGAGAAACTTGAAGAATAATTTCTTTAGGTTACACTTGACTGAAATTATATTCTTTTGCCTCTGAGAACTTCTGATGTAAACAGGGGTGGGATAGAGCTGGAAAATTATCACTGTAATAACCATGAGAGTTGGTGGGAGGGGAGGATTTGAGGTCTTTGCAATGACTTAACTGAATACTCAGAATTATTATGCTTATATCTAATGATATGTTATTTATAGAATATGGCAATTCTCATATTAGATATACTTCTTGAGTGTATGATTCATTTTTCGTGCCCTCCAACAGCCTTGACACTGTGTCTTGTGTATTGGAGCATCCTCCAAAATATTTGATGAATAGATAATTGAAGGATTAAGCCAATGAATGGAATCAAAACTATATTATTATTCTCATCTAATCTATCAATCCATATGCTATCACACTCATTTCTTCCTCTATAGGACAATTTCCATCTTGGGAAATGGCAATCTCCCAAGGAATGGCTAAGAGACAGGTACAGTGTTTGAAGAGATGGGGTTTTCTGTACTGTTGGTGTTTTGTTTTAACAATCAAACTGCACCTAATGAGAAGCATGTAATGTATGGTCTTTACCCCTGATGTTCTGGGAAACAAGGTACCTGACGTTACGCTCACCATTTCTGTAACTATATGCATGCAAGTTTAGAAAAGTACAACTTTATGAAGTCAAATCAATTTTGTCACAATCAAATGGTGGAGGTAATAAAGGGACAAAGGAAGATAATGCTCAACTTTAATGGCTGAAACCTGCAAGTGGAGCATTATCTTGTTGCTGCTGTAGTAAAGGGCAGTAATTGCAGCCGTCTAGACTTGGGAACAGATGTAAAGTAGAGCTTTATTATATCAGATGCTCTCCCTACTATGATACAGTCTAATTGTCCAGAAAATACATTTCTACATGAATTATTCTTAATTTGACTTGAAAAAATAGGCCAACGGTTGTATTATCCTGAACTTTATCAAATGACAATGTGGGCTATTCGATTTAAGAATAGTTTCTCTTCAGCACCAGTGCTTTTGAAAAAGCAAAGGCAGCCCTCAAAGATCAGAATTGTGTAAACTTTTCAAATAGGTAGGATATTTGCTTGACTGCAGAATTGTGGTCATCATTGTCACCTGCCTAGCTACGTTTGCAAAGTTACTATTTCAGATAGTAGTCACTTTTGTTACGTCTGAATATGTATTCTTTAAACTAAAGACAAAATCATGTTCCTTTAACTGCAAGGTCATTGGAAGCAAAATTTGTTTTTAAAAAGCAGAATGCCTCTCTGTAGATTAATTAACTCACTCTAAAAGTGTTCGATAAAGTTAAATCCTTTCCCCTTTCAATTCTAAAAGATTTTTAAAAACTTTTCTAAGCACTAAATACGCATGGTTTCCCTGAAGGAAATGTGACCCGTATAACCAGTTCTCTTTCTCTCATTTTTTAAGGTCCATTAGAAGTGAGTAATTTTGTGTGTCTGTAACTTTACGCCAGTATTTTTAAGAAACGCAATTGAAATTCTTTTTTTATTTGTTGGCAGTGAATTTTAAAAGTCTTAAAACATGTCCAAGCATCTCAGAGGATTTTTTAAAAACTTATAATAGTAACTAGTTTCCCCCCTCCCTTAGAAACATAGAGCACACTACTGAAATTATTTAAATTGACCGAGGCTTTTAAGCAAGTAAACACATTTTAACTAGTTTTTTTTCCCAATCCCTCCATTCATGCCAACTATAGAAATTAGCCTTCACTCTTCCTTCACTTACACATGGATACACACACTTGCATGGACACAAGAAAAATTTCTTTTCTCCTGTCAGCATTCCTCCCTAACAATGGCTAGATTAGTGGCGTGAAGGCAGCCGCAGAGAAAGCACATTCAGGCCAGAAGGCTCCCCACAGGCACAGCTGGTAAGGGTTAATGGCGGCTGAACCTCCCAGCCAGGGCCTTTTCTCTATTGTGTGTTCAGCTCCTGGGAAGGAGGGAGACTGTGACAGCCTTCGGGGTGCAGCGGATCAGGGGTAGAGCAACTGGGTCACAGGAGCTGTGTTCCAGGGGGAGGAGACTGCAGGAAAAATGAACTCAGAAATCCAAATGGCCGCGTCTCCTCTACACCCACTGATCAGTAACACGGCTTACAGCCTTTGAATTCGGATTGTATCCTTACGGGAACAATTGGGCAAGGGGTTGACTTATTCATCCTGGAAAGTGGTAGAAGTTGGAGTCAGAGCCGTACACGTATGGCCGGTGTGTGTTAGTGAAGCTTGTGTGTTCATGTCTGGGAGCACCGTTTGCCACAGGGCCCAAAACTCGGGAACCCACCCGGAGGTCGGGGCAAAGGCTGGAGGCTCCCTGAGAAGTAGCACGTTGGGGTTTGAGGGGAGTGACGGATACACGGGCATTTCCAGATAAAGTAGGTGGGCTTCAACCTGTCCCGCGGGATGGGGCGTGGCATGGAAAGAGACCCAGGCTTCTAATCTATCTTTAGAATTAAGAGCAAGAGAAAGCAGGAACAATAGCCACATCGAACCAATGCTAGATATCTGATCTCTTCAGTCGGTTTTTAATAGTTAACTCGATAAATGAGGCTTCACAGACCAAACACATCCTTCACAGCGAGGCCAAGTTTCTTGCCGAAAGAGAACTTAAAACTTTGAGGAGCATCACCTGTTAGTGGCAGGGAGGTGGGTTTTGTCGCAAAGCGTGAGCCTGTGGCTGGGGGCCGGTCGAGCTGAGGGTCTGCGGTAAATATTTGTTTAATAAGGAAGGACCCTGTGGCCACAGAAATTGGCTCTGTTGTTCGTTTTTTTTGTTTTTTGGCTGGGGAGGTCTGCTTGTTTGTAAATCAGAATAAGGCCCAAAGAGGATGCTTTTTATGTCAGTGAAGTGAATTTGTTTCTTTTCCAAAGAGCTGAACAGCTCTACCCAAGGAAGTTAAAACAGTTCACTGTTAAATTAACATTGACTGAATTCCTTTTCAGTGAACCTGGCCTTAAGAGCTCCCTGATTGGAGACCTGGGTTTTGGCTACATCCAGGCACTGAACGCTGGAGGCATCCTCACTCTAATACTTTTGGCTCCATTCTTCTCATTTGAAATTTTAATTTCACTTGACTAAAATTTGCCCTCTACTTGAGTTTGTTTTGACTTGTTGTACACTGGGAAAAGGAATCAAGGGGGCTGAGGCCTGATTCAGGGCTCACAGAGTTTACCTGCCGTCTAAACATTGAATATACTTTCTCCTTCGAGTCGCAATCATTCTGGGGGGTGGGGACAATCTAGCCCAATGAGCTCATTCAGTTTGGCCTCTTGAAGTTGTAACGGGAGTCAGAGCCGCGAGTGTTACAACACTTGGGGGCAAATTGAAGAGGTTCTGCTTTGCTGAACTTGGATGTGCCTTCTTGGAAGGGACTGGCATTCAAATCGCACAAACCTCCTGGGGCCTCCTAGTCTCGAACTATCCGCAGGGGGCTACCACCTTCACACAAGCATCACCCTCGGTGCCTGGAGCCTGCTAGAGGATTTGTACTGGTGCCCTAATTCGCTGGGTCGGGGTGGCTGCTGTCGAGTGGACAGCCTGGAGGTCTGTGGTACTCACAAAACTCACAGGTACGAGACAGCTGGCATTGTTGGATTCACAAATATTCATGTGTCCCCACTGTTTCATGTTAAGTGTTGAGGGTTATCCAAGCATTCAATTTCCTAAATATACAGAAGTGAAAACACAGAAGCGGGTACAGTAAGTCCCTGAACGTCCCCAGGCTCCACTAGAAAAAGTGCCTCCCTCTCTAGAAAGCATTTCATTTTCTTTTCTTTCCATCTTTTTGTTGGGGGGGGTTGGGGGATGAGGGATGTGGCCAACAAAGGTAGTCAGAGGATGGCACATTTCTACTATCATTCTAAGCACCAAAGAATTCTAAGAGTTAGAGTGCATTCTTTTTCTTTAAAACTCTATGCAGTTTGACCCAAAATGCGAGAGTCCTTGCATGTGTGTGTTTACACTTACAATTTTTTTTTTTTTAATTTGAAAGAGGGAAAATAAGTCACACCTGGACAGGGACTTTTCTGTCCTGCTAACTTCCAACTTAGTCACTTTTATGATTGTGTTGTTATAAAACCCAGAAAATAAGGCTAACAGGACCTTCCTATAGCAGAATCAGTAGATGCTAGTGTAATAAGACATATTTTCATTCTGTTGTTGTTTTGTTTTTTTTTTTAAATAAAAGAGGTGAGACTAAGGGAGTTTGTTGACCTTCTTGCCCTGGCATGTGTATCAAGCACACAAAGATATAGTGAAATATTAAATTAAGAACTCAGAAAGAATCGATTCGAATGACGGCCTCTCACATTACAGAGATTTTGCATTTAATAAACCCCTGATCTCCCTGGGGTGAAGCAATTGGTGCAAATAGTTTGTTGTCACATTTGTTTTAATGTAGGTAATTCCATTTTCAAAAAAACAAATTTAACAGATGATGCTGTTTACAAAATCACAGCACCGTTTTTTTAAACCACTTGCTCCAAGATTGTGTGGTATAACTGTGCAGGGCGTGCTAGGGAAAGGGTTAAGCTTTCCTGACTTTCAAATACAATGAAATTATGACAGGAAGAAAATTGTGCCATTTTAGCATGAAAATGCTTGTACAAATACTGTCGTTCCTTCCTTCTTACTTTCTTTATAATGCCTCAGCGATAGCTAAGATGACAGACATTTGACAGGTATCTGTAAGCATACGGCCCAGGCAGCTCATTAAAGTTTTTCTTTCTATGCATCAGCTTTCACAAAGGCAAAAACCCATTAGCATTGACTATTTTGCAGATTAGAAGAATTAAGGGCTTCAAACGTTGGCTTATACCAAGCAATGTCATTTGTGAAGTGATGTTTGCTTTATTATTTCCCTTTCTCTCCCTCTGAAACCAGACTGACATGACTTTAGCTCAACGTAGGGCGTAATGTGCAAAGCAAAGGACTGGCTCATCGATGAAAAGAAACACATTCCCTTTTATACATGACTGGAATGGCAAAAAGGGGAGACTTTACATGTACTATTTAGGCTCATTAGAGGACTGATTATGATAGTTCTCTGGTGTAATCTTTAATCGACTTTGACACTAGATTTGCCCCGTTACAAATCCTGTCATGCAAATTAAGTCATTTGTGTTGTTTGATATGGAAAGATCTGCTATGAAATGAAAGATTAGCTCCCAGATGAGGCACAGGAGACTGTTGCCCTTGTGCACCGTGCAACTGATTACAGGGATGAGAGCGTCCATTTCGACATTGCTGTTAACATTTGGGAAAGGAGATTAAATTAACGTGACTGTAAGTCTTTCTGCATGAAGATATTCAAAATGAATGTTCATGTTTTCATAGCTATTATTCTTGGACCATACCAAACAGGTGCTCTGAAGGCGGTGCCCTACTGTCCAGTTATTTTAACATGTTTTCCATAGGGTGGAATTGTGTCTGTGCGCGCGCATGGATGAAATGCCCCTTCTGTACAGGTGACCAGTGGTGACTGACTAATGGGCACCTTGACAAACCAGCTGGGAACTCCAGTTGCCCCCGGCAAACCGTAATTTAATTTGGGCCTTCTACTCCCATCCCACCTTCTGTAGTAAATGTTGGATGGCTGTACGCTGGGGGTTTGGGCATAACTGACTGTAAAATGGAAAAGGCAGTAACTGGTAAGACCCAAGGAAAGTTTTCTCAAAAAGATTTACCTGAAAAATGAAATCTTGTAAATAAAATGATGATGTGAATACCACTGACTTAGGAAACTGGAATCTTGTGATTCTTATAAATCTAGTTTAGCATTACTGGGTATCCCTAGCCCTGAAAATACCAAGTAAATATTAGCAAAAAAAAAATGGGGAGGAGAAACTAGATTTAATTGAAAAGGCTTCATTCTATATATCCCAGAATATACCTCTGGGGATCTTTCTTCTCTTCAAAAATATTTTCTGATTTATAGCAAGTGCACCATAGTCAGACCAAATCAGACCAAGCTGATAAGTGAAAACACTGACCTAGCAAGAAACATTCTATGGTGAGTTAAAAGTAAGCCTTAAGAATGCCTGACAAGATGGGGACTAGACTTATCAGGGTAATCACTTTGTAAGTTTAATGACTATGTTTTACACCTGAAACTTACATAATATTGTATATCAACTGTAATTGAAAGATTAAAGAAACTTAAAAAAAAAAAAAAAAAAGAATGTCTGACAGGAAGAAAATTATAAGCAGAGTAATCTTATGGACATGAAGAAGCTTTTTTTTTTTTTTTTTTTAATTTTATTGTTGTTGTATTACATCCATCCCCTTTTTTCTCCCCTCTGTCCCCCTCCCCACCCACCCTTTCCCCCCAAAGTCAATCCCACCTGTTGTCCATGTCCATGGTTCCTTTATACTAGGTTCTTGTCTAAGCTGCTCCCCTTCTTCGCCTCTGCCTCCCACCTCCCCCCTACCCCTTTCCTCCTGACTACTGCAGGCCTATTCCTTGTATTCATACACTTGGTTCTGTTTTGCTTGTTGTTAGTTTTGCTCATTATTGTCCCGTAATGGGTGAGAACATATGATACCTGTCCTTCACTGACTGGCTTATTTCACTAAGCATAATATTCTCCAGTTCCATCCATGTTGTTGCAAAAGGTACAAGTTCCTTCTTTCCTTCTGCCATTTAGAATTCCATTGTGTAAATGTACCAAAGTTTTTTGATCCAATCATCCACCGATGGGCACTTAGGCTGTTTCCAGCACCTGGCTATTGTAAATAGTGCCGCTATGAACATAGGTGTGCATAGGTTCTTATGAATTGGTGTCTGAAGAAGCTTTAAAAACAGTTTGATTTCCTGTACATGGCAGTCACTTAGCATTGCTGTATTCAAAGCCCAGAGGTAAAGTTAAATGAATTCCTTCCTCCTATGATACTTCAGCCAAAACTGATCAATCAGCTTGTTCTTTCTGAAGTCACTGTAGAGCATTTAAAGAAAGTCCTACTTTTCTATATACTGTGATAGTTTTGTGATGGTCACTTGTGGGGAATTACTTTTGGTTAAACTAGATCTTTAGGGATAAGAAAGTAGCTATGTAAATGGAAGGTTCTTTAAAAACTAAATTTTAAAACATTAGGCATATTTAGTATGTGACCTCATTGTTTTTTTGTTCATTAAAAAATGAATTAAGGGTTACAAAGTTACTAGGCATAATTTTGCTTCATTGGAAGTTAAAAAATAAATGTAACACAATCAAGAGGCCCCAATCATATATAACTCAAGTCGCCTTTACCTTCGAATATTTAATCTACAGCTTGCACCCTACTTTTTTTTCATAGTTTGTAAAAAATAGTGACAAAATATGATTATAGACTTGTCATTAAATGAAAGGTCAAATGCAGTACTGGCTAGAAGGCGCATGGGTGCCCCGCTTTCAGGAACCAGAATAATGTTCCATGTAATTCAGGGGCTGTCATGGAAGCGCTCTTTGATTGAGTACTAATGAAAATAGTCATTTAAAATCCCTTTCAAATGATCATAACACAAGTTAGAGTGGCCTCCAGCAGCTTCATCCGTGTTCTTTCTTTTGGAACATTTTTAATATGCATGCTTTGTCTTTTGAATGAGCCACACACCTCTGTTTTGATTAATTTTTATCAAATTTGGAGATTTTATTTCCCTTGTAGCTAGGTGGAGAATTAGCCATTTAGGTATCATTGAAAGGAATTTTAATGAGTGCATAACATGTAGGCTTTCCTTGGCAATCCCCAGGGGGAATGAGTCCATAATAGAATTTAAAGGATTGAGAAGGTTTTTATAATTTCTCATACTTACCTCACCAAGGTGTAGGAAAGTGTCCACAGAGATTTCATTTCCCTTGATATTCATGAAAGACCAAGGTATATTTTCAGTAACATGAATCTAATTTAAATATAAAATCACAAGACTCTAAAAATGGGTAAAGGAAGAAAAAATGAAATATGGTTTTACTTAATTTTCACCCAAGAATATAAGCATTGATCCCACTTCACAGTTGTGACCATTTTTTATGAACCAATGGTAATAAGGCCTGTCCTGGACTTCACAGAAGTCTTCTAAGGGTCAAAGGGATGATTGATGGGTGAGGGTTTTACAAACTTTAAAATGCTTTGGGAATGTGAGGGATCATTGTTGATGACACATAAACATGTGTGTATAAACAGGTCTTTCTTTACACCAGTTACCCTCAGATGTTCCTGACTCAAGAAAAGAAAGAAAAAAGGAGTATCTGCCTTCATGAGGCTAGGGCTCCAAGACCGTTTCTCTCTCTTCTCTTGGTTAGTGTGTGCAGATGCTTTTTGAATTAAGTGCCAAATAGAACAGAAAAAAATGTCTACTAACTCAGCCAAAATCGGGTGGCATGGAAAGGTCTGTGCCGAAGGTGTGTGTGTATCATCTATTGTGGAAACTTAGATGAACAGTTTCCCTGAGAATGTGATGCTTAGGTCTTAAAAGACAAGTAGGGTTTGCCATTTGTAGATGCAGAGGAAGGATGTAAGAGCGAAGGAGCAGCCCTGGCTGGTGTGGCTCAGTGGATTGGGCATTGGACTGTGAACTGCAAGGTTGCTGGTTCGATTCCTGGTTGCTTGGGCCCCATGCCTGGGTTATGGGCCTGGTCCCCAGTTGGCTTGTAAGAAGCAGCCAACTGATGTTTCTCTCACATCAATGTTTCTTTCCCTCTCTTTTTCCCTCCCTTTCCCTATTTCAAAAAATAAATGAATACAAAAAAAAAAAAGAGTGAAAGAGCTGTGTAAGTGCTGACCTAGGAGGGTTTGGAATGCTTGGGGAAACTGCAGGTCGTTCGATTCAGCTTCAGCGTAAGGTGCAGCTGGGAGAAGATTGGAGAAAGAAGGGCCCTGGGCCTGGGAAGGCCATCAGGACGCAGATCGCACAGGGGCTTGTGTGCAAGGAGACGTAGGATGCCACATGATTTGTTGGACAATATCACACTTAGAAAGAACAGTTTGGCATCAGTGCCATTTGTATGCATCCAAACAGGAGATGCCGAGGGTCTGAATAGAGACAGAGACTAAGATTCTGGGTTTTGTTTGCTTCTCTCTCTTCCCTGGCTGAATTCTATCATCAATCATGCCAGTCTGAACTTTGCCACTCCTTTACAAAGTCCTAAAAATGGACATTTCCTTTGCCTCATTCATTTCACATCTCAGAATTTCACTGAGACAAGTTCTCAATGATAGGTGTATAAAGTTGAGTATTACTATAAAAATGGAAAAATAGCCTCATTATCTACTCATTGAAAATTAAGTAAATTTTGCTACAACATTCAGTGATATTTAAGACAACCAATCATGGAACCGGATATGACTAAACCACATTCTCCAAACAGTAATACTGAGTAATTTACAAAGATTCTTAAACTAGCTTTCTTCTCAGCAGACCTGGTACTTTTCTCTCATAACTTGATTTTTCACCAGTTTAGGGGCCCCCAGTGTCAGGATATTGACACTGTCCTGAAGATATCTGTTGCCATCTTCACTCTCCTACTGCAGTTTTCCCAACGGAGTGCCTTGCTGGGAAGACTTCCTTAGAAATGCTAAACACTAATCTCCTACCAGCCTTGGAGCATGTTGGGTCTTTTCTTCCATGTGTTAATTAATGTACTGTAAAGGCCAGAGCTTTAATTTTGTCTCTGCAGCTGGCCACACCAGACTTGTGGTTATGGTCTATAGTCTAGTAGAATTATGTTCTAATACATTTAATCAATCATTGAGTTAAGATGAAACACCAAAGCTAAGCAATGGTGCTCATTCATTATTCATTGACTCATTCAACAAATCTCACTGAAGAACATTCTGGGCATGGCACTGGAGGGTGGTGGGGTGGGGAAGAAACCATACTGGTATTTATGGTGTGGATCCTGTTCTTTAGGAGTTTGCAGTCTTGTTGTAAGGGAGTCCATAACAGGACACACAAGCATGCCAGGAGAGAGACTTGGCTGAAAAGTCAGCAGCAGCAGCAACATGAATAACAGTGAATAACATTTGAATAGAATACTTGACAGTGCACAAGTTCTGTTTCACATTAGAGGGCTCTTGTAAAGCAGGTGCCCCCAAATCCACATGTATCTTAAGCATTCAAGAGAGACGGAAAGTGCCTTCAGCTGGGTGATTAGCCCCGGAAGTACCATTAGAGCTGGAATGTGAAGGGGGCTAGGATTAAAAATACAGAGAGGAGTAAGGGCCGCTCTGTTTGGTGGAAATAGTGGAAGAAAAAGCATGGGACAGGCAAGCAAGTACTAGACCAGTTAGGACTGGAAGTTGGACTGGGGTTCAGGTTGTACAGAGACATGGCTGAGGGTTGGGTTGTGAGGGGCTGGGGGTGATGAAACAGGGGCACATAGCAGACTGTGTAGCTCCTGACTGCCAAGCTAAGGAAATTACTAATAATGGGATGTTAAAAATAGTTTTGGAAAACAATCTCATAAGAGAGGCAAGGAGGACCAAAGTGAGGACTAGAAGGGATGTCATACTTGCACCCCTGAGATGCTAAGCTCCTTATTTATGATGCTGATGTCCTAGACAACAAACCAATCAAAATGTCATGGCTTAAAAGTAGCACTTTATTGTCATTATCATTATCATTATTGCTGCTGCTGCTGCTGTTGTTATTATGTTTGTAGGTAGGCTAGGCTCAGCTGGGCAGTTCCCTCTTGGGATTGCTGAGAGAATTACAAAGAGTTGGCCAGGGCAGCAGCCATCTTTAGACCTTCAGTCCATGGATGCCACATGTCATATGGACTCACTGTTTGCCTGGAGCCCTGTGCCCTGGCTTCTCACAGTAGCAGCAGGACTCCGAGCAAGTTGTGAGGCTTCTGATGACCTGACTTCAGTCGCCCTGGAATGGCACTTACATTGAAATCTGCCCAGATGCAAGGGAGGGGAACTAGACCCCACTGCCCGTTGGGAGATTGTCGAAGACTTTTTGGCCATATTTAATTTGCCACGGTGAGTGTGAAAATGGGAAACAGACTCTACCTGGAAGTGACTTGCTCATCAAGTGTAGGAGAGAACTTAGGTGGAGGGGAGGGGCTAAGGTCGCTGAAGATTCTAGGCCTGATTATCAGAGAGAAGAGGTGCCCTTGCATCACCTGCTCTTGCTTTAGTTTGGCAGCTGTTCAGCGTGTGATGTAACTGCTGCTTACTTGCCCTTTTCCACCTTGAGAGCAAAGATTGGAACTGAACTATTCCCCTTGTATCCACAGCACCCAATTTAGGTCTTGCATGTAATAGCAGTACCAAAAATATTAGTTAAGCCAATGCATGAATGAGTGAATCATTATCAGAAATGGGTAAGGTGGGAGGAGAAGCTTATTTGGGGAGAAAAGATAATCTTTGATGTTAGCTATATTACATTGTAAGGAGCCAAGGATATCTGGAAATTGCCAGACATTGTCGAAGATGTGAAGCTGGGATTTAGAAACAGCCAAGCAATGACACGGGTTTGCAAGTCACCTGTACAAAGCTAGTCATTATCAGGCTATGAGTTCTTCAAGGGAGGGATGTAGAAGATAAATGACCCACACTTAGGCAAGTGCTTTATTCTAGGAATAAGAGGAAGCGTAGGCAGGCACAGAATGGGGATGGTGGGCTCCCTTCTCCAAAGGAGGGCAGGGCCTCATGACCAAGATCATAATACTTGTGAAAAGTGGTAGTTGATTCCTCTCCTTAAACAGTCATACACTTTGATCCAAGAATACTGGGAAATTTTTCCAAACCAACCATTTAAACCACCTGAAGCTTATATAGGCAAAGAATTTCCTTGCAGAATTACCAATAACAAAAGAGTCATTCTGCAGAGAAGTCAAGAAAGATAAAGAGTAAGGAAAGACAAGTGGATGTAGAACACTGGCAGATAAAAACTTTTAAACTAATGTTTTTATCAATATTTAGCGGATCTTCTTTCTTTACTGTTTTAGTCAAGACATTGCCAAATCTCATCTTGTTAATACAGAACTTTAACTTTGCAAACATGTCTTGTCCTCCACCTATCACTCTATGCCCAGTACTCTCTGGATTTCAAGATTTAGAGTTAAAAAGCAATTCTAAATCAGTGAGTAAGAATCCCCAAATCTTTGTTCCATCTAATCTCGGGTGGGTCATTTAGCTTTGAGGGACCTTAAATCTCTTATCCCAAAATGATGAGAAATGCCAGAAACTTCTTAAGTCCTTTTTAGCCCTACATTGTTTTCATTTCACAGTTCTGAAGATCAAAGTTTGGCATCTCCTGTCTGATATTTACATGACTAGGAAAAGAGAAATTTCTCCCAAAATGTAGCCTTGGTAGAGTGATCATAATGAGAGCTGAGCTGGATTCAGGGTATAGTCCCCTTTCGGTGATGACAAATGATGGGTTGTTGATGCTAAACACTACGTCTTATTTAGGACAAGCTATTTAGGAGAAAAAACACTATTTTGTCCTGCCAGTTACTTCCCCCTCTGATTCTGATCTCACATAGGGCAGATCAAGACCCTTCAAACATTTGGCTGTGAATGTTGATTTTCAGTAACTTAAGGATAAAGCTCATGGAGGATTTTGATCCCCTTTGTCCATCATTTTAATCCTCCAAGAAAGATGCTACAATGCCAAGAACAATGTATAGAGGCACTTATCAAATATGCAGAGTAATGAATAAATTATAATAATAGACCATGAAAGATTATCAAAAAAAGATGTATTGCTTAGCTGCATAAAACTTACTGGAACATGGTTGATTATCTGATCATTTAAGTAAAACCGAAATATTACCAAAACGTTATCCTACAAAACACATCAGTGTCTTAGAAAATTGACTGTTTACCACTCCAGTGAACTTAAACTCTGAGAAAGATGTGTGTATCTATATACATAGATAGATATCTATAAAAGCAAAACCCATACAAGATCTGTCCAGAAAGTATCGAGTCAATGTCAATATAATGAAAACAGTTTGCACAGCCAATACTTTCAGGGCAGACTTCAAATATTTAGGAAATTTAATGTATTCTGGGTCACAATAGTAGCATGGACAAAATGGAGGGTCATGAATCAGGTTTGCCCTGAACTCAATTTAATGTAAAACCTTACAAGGAAAAAAATGAATACATATACTTTTAAATATTTTTTTGTAAAAATTGATACGGAATTTTAATTTCCTTTTAGTATAATTCTGTAATGATAATGGTGATGGTATGACAGGAAGTACATGGTATAAAAGATTTAGGAGAGCCAGCACAGGGGCCTGGCATCTTGCTCCTGAAGCATAGCAATAAATATTTGTTCTTGTATTGACAAAAAAGGTATTCAATAAACTATTAAGATGATTTAGCCTACTTAGCATTCAATAATCCATACATTGGCACATTTAGGGCAAACTGGGCTTTAGAATATGTTGATTTTTGGAAACATTTAGAAATGATATTTGCAATATTGAAAGTTTGATTGAACTAAAATAGCATAATTTAGTTAAAATTCAACATAATGGATGCAAACAATGGAAATGAATATATTATCCATAGAAAGTTAAAAGGTAGAAAAGGCTGATTAAATAAATAGCATAAATATTAAGTATAAGCAAGTCATGGATGTAAAATACTGTCAGCTAAACAGTGAAGGATCTTGTTCTGTGCTGGGTGTATGCTCAGTTTTCAGTCAGTGGTTTTAATTCAATTCCTATAACAATCCTTTGAAGTAGGAACTAATGCCCCCATTTTCAGGGGGGAAAATGTGTCTCAGAGACCTGCCTGTAGCCATATAACTGAAGCTGTCATTTGAACTCCACATTCACCTGGTTCCAAGGCTCATGAGCTTAACCATGATACTCTGAAAGAGCATGAAATAAACACCAAATAGTAGAAATCATGGAAACAGGGACTTGTAATAGTGAGCTGCTTTTATCTGTTTAAGGGAGTTGATATCATGAAGTATGATCAAATCATCTTTTGTAATGAAATGAGCATAAACCAGAGAAAATCAAGCACAGAGTATACCTCATTTGCTACACAAAATAGTAGTTCATGGGTAGTGAATGAAGATGAATCCTTCTGGTAAAGAGTTGTATGTGGCAGCAATTTCCAGATGCAACATATTATATTAACTGTAGTTCATATAAATACAGGGTATTGAAAGTCCTTATTTCCCATGTTTTGTTACTAAGTACTTGAAGTTATAAGTAGGCAACGTTAAAAGGTACATTTAGTGAAAAATGCAGGCTAGCAATTCAGTAGTTGCTATGCCTTTTAGTCAAATGCATTTTTCTAAAGGACATGCAGGTTTTTTAAGTGACTCTATCTTCTCATGTTGGCACATTATTATTGGTATATGAGGTCTTTCCATTAAGTATCAAGCCATGTAATGTGAAAAATAGAGATATTTATTGAAGAAGATACGAGATACAAGAAACATTGTACAAAGGACAATGATATCTCAGTCCCCTTCAAAACATGCTCCTTGGAACCTCACACAGTTTTCCCAATCATCCTCAGCTGTCCTGTCATGTTTTCATCTATAGCATCCCAACAATAACATCCAGAGTTTAAAAATTATCAAAAGAAAGCCCTAGCTGGTGACACAGTAGAAAGGCACCAACCTGTGAACCTAAAGGTTGCTGGTCTGATTCCCAGCCAGGATACATAACCAGGCTGCAAGCCAGGTCTCCAGCCAGATCCATAGCTGGAGGCAGGTGAAAGGCAACCACACATTGATGTCTCTCTCCCTCTCTGCCTCTCTCCCTTCCCCTCTCTCTAAATATAATAAAATATTTTTTTAATAATAAAATAAAAAGAAATTATCAAAAGAGCATCCACTTGTTTAGTTCCACAAATAAAATAACATGAGAAGAAGAACGAAGGACCAGAATCTCTATTTGCCTCCCTTGAAAAAATCAGACTTCCATTGCTAGTGTCCTTTATCCAGGGTACCCTTCTGCCTTGTGATTTGGCCATGATCTGTCTGAAAGTACAAGCAGCAGGCTTTTCATATGGGTGACGCGTTACTAATGAGTGCTGGACCTTCACATTGCAGATTGGGCTGTGAGTGGCCATGGGCCATGACTGTGACCAAACCCACAGGCCTGCACGTTCCCTGTGCACCCCTCCCACCCCCGACCCCAATCCTCACTAGCATTCATTTATTGGTTCTTCCCTAAGACTGGGCCAAGACTTGCTCAAATTGGAGAGACCGATTAATCTCTGCAGAGACATTCTTTTGGTTTGGAAAACCCCTTTGGGTGCAGCACTTCAGCTTTGTACTGAGTCTCCAAGGAAACCACTGCTATTTGTGACTGTTTGTAGCCCAAGAAGTAATTCTTACCTGCTTTAGCAAGACTGACAGTGTCATGACAGCTCCCAGAGGCTGTCGTTGTCACAGTGAGAGGCTCTGTAAATCGATTATTAATGAAGCACTGCCATATTTTAAGTGACTCTGTTCTCTGAGGGAGCATGTTTATATTTAATTATTGAAATGTGAACTGAGCAATGGCACAGCAGCACAAAAGTCAGCTATTATTCCCCCAAAACGGTTCAAAAATCAATCTTCATTCCAAAACCCATAATAAAAAAATAAAAAATAGCAATTTATTGAGAAAAACTAAAGACATCCTGTGTCAGAGAAGCTATCATTAGTTGTGCTAAAACTAATATGTACATATTTTTAAAGAGCGATGTGCATAATTATGCAAAAGAATTGTAAGTACTTAGTGAATGGAGGACCCACTGAATTGTCACTATCACGGGTAGTTTGACATTTGCCCTGCTTCTGCCTGTCACACCAACCATGAGGCTGCTGTTATTAGAGATGCATATGAATAATAAGAAAAAGAAAAAAAAATCAACTAGAGCTACCATGCTTCTATCCTTGCGGAATGCGAACCTGTGCTAACAAAGTCTTGACTTCCTCTGGCCTCCCAAATTTTTCCTATAGAGCTGCTCCTGAAATTTTGGGATGACAGAAGGGCCTTGAGTTAGCACGTAGAAGGGTAGGGTGACAGGAAAACCATCTCAGCCAACCGAGGTGGCCCCAGAATGTCTAAATAAATGGGAGTGTGGCAGCAATCTGAATGGAAGATGAGTAGAGAACTTGAAGGAGTCTTCACATAACATTTTATGTAAAGATGAAGAAAACACTTATTTCCTTTATCAGAGAGTGATGGGTGCTGCTAAGTGGTCCTCCACGCAACCTACCGCACTGTCAAAGGCTCTTGGCACTTGGTTCCTGTGTTTTAGGAGAATGGCAGGGCCATTGAAGTTCCATCAGTGGTGTGTGACATGATCAGATCTATGTTTTCAAAGGTTCCCTGAGACTGAGCAGGAAGAGATGTCGCTTTTGTTCAAGGAGGTAACCCTTAGTTATAGTGAGAGCAAAAGGATAAAGCTGCCAACAATAACCACATCTGTCAATTACTGTGATAGGTCTTTTCCTCTTTAAGCCTCATCTTATTTACTCTTCAGAACAGCAAAGTGTCGCAGTATAATTGTGCCCATTCTACAGAGTCTTAGCAATGTGAAGTTAGTGACACACGTAACAAAGCTAACAGGAGGCAGAGTGGGGTTTGAATTGAAATGACCTTCATTTAAAATCATGATGTTTTAAGTTGTCAGCACGTAAGGGACCAGTAATCTGGGTATGCGCAGAGGCTTCCAGTTTAGTTTAGGAGTGGTGGTGATGGAGAGCTCCTCACAGGCAGACAGAAAAGGAAAAGAGGAATAGCGAAGTTGGAAGAAAAGATAATGAGTTTGTTCAGGAAAGAGTCATTTTTTTTTTAGGTCAATACAGAATTGCAGAGGGAAATTAGCACAATCTGCTAATGGGAGACCGGAAACTCGGGTCTGGAAATGAAGTCCAGAGATATCTAGAGGTTGGAGATAAAGCTGAAGCCATGACAGTTAAAAATAAAGAAACAAACAAGCAACTATATACAGATATTGGGGAGAATAAAAACCGGAGAGGAGACCTGAGGATAGAATTTTGGGGGAAATGACTGGAATGGAAGCAGTGAGTGTGACTTCCTCTTTCAAGGATTTCAACAGCAAATGGGAGGAGAAACCAGAAAATATTTGTGTGCAGGTAGGGAGTGGCATGACTGGAAATGACCTCATTGTGCTGACAGGCTGTGTGGAGCAGCTCAGCAGAGCTGGGAAGACAAAGGAAAACATAGAAGGAATCTCTGTTGAGATCTTGGAGGAGGTGAGTGTGTGGAGATTAAGTCAAGAAGAGGCACACTCTCCTGTTGTAAGATGAAAATAAGTAATGATCGCCGAAGATTAGTAAGAAAATGGAGGGGAGATAAGTTCGGAGTTCACACCTAACTGTCTGTGTTTTCTTGAAGTAGAAGGCTGTTCCCTGAAGAGGTGCACCCCTAGGTATCCCAGCACAGCTCAGGTGGGGTTGGAAACTGGTGTAGATTTGGAATCCCTCCAGCCTCATGACAGTGATGTGCGCAGCTGAGAGCAAGTTCTACAGGTCAAGCTTTAAGGGGACCAGAAAGGGGAAACCAAAGTATAACATTGAAACAGCTTGAGAAGCCAGGAGACCTGATTAAGTAAGTGGCCAAAGTGGATATTAGACAGAGGGCCAAGCGGGAGGCATCCAGGGGCAGTTGGTCAGAACAGCGTCTGGGGCCACTTCCTGGCTGGTGCCTTCCCGCAAACACAGAGGCCAGGCCCTTTCCAGAGAGTGACCTGAATGATGGCAAAACTGTGGGCTGCCATCTCTGTCACCAGTCAATGAGCACAGCTTCCTTGAATTTTTTCAGATATGTTTTCCCTTATTTCACGCAATGTAGTTAAGGTAGAGAATATAAGGTCCTTGTCTAGTAAGTCCAATGTTTGGACTTCCTCAGGGACAGTTTTTACCTAATGGGGCATTCTTTTGTGTTTCTTTACATGCTTCGTTATTTTATATCAAAATTAGATATTTAAAATAATAGAATGTAGCAACTCTGAAGGTCAGATTCTTCACTGTCCTCTGGCTTTGTTTCACCATCTGTGATTGTTGTGTTTCGTGACTTTCTTGAACTAATTCTGTTAAGCCTATCTTCTTCATTATGTGTTGCTCTTGAAGTCTCTGCCTGGCTAATGTAGAGGTGTTAATGGTGAGACAGAGATTTTCTTGAAAACTTAGAAACAGCAAGCCTCCCAGCCTTGGCCAAGGGTTTCTGTGCCTTAAATATTTAGGCAGGAAGGGCAACTCAGCCTTAGCCTTCCCTTCCTCAACCATCCACAGGTGAGAGTCTAGGGATTTTTCAGGTCTTTTTTGAGCATATGCCCAGTCCTGTGCATATGCATAATTCCTCAGATTCCTTAATATGTATGAGAGCTCTTTAGGGTCCCCATGTTAATCTCATTACTGAGACTTGCCTGTTAAGTTTGGCTAGTTTGCCTCCATTGCTGTTGCTGCCTCCTGCTGCGGTGATATTAAACCATGACCACTTGTTTTCAGCAACACCTCTAGAGAAGAGTCAGGTCCAGTAAAGACAAGCCCTGTGAGTGGAACTGCCAGGTCAATTAATGACAGTCAACATGAGTGAGTTTTAGAGAAACTTCAACTGCATTCTGCCCTGTCTTGTGGCTTGTAGACTGCTGGTCTACACAGGGATCACAGACTGTGGATTTGCTACCACACAGCTAACGAGGGGGAGTGAGAATAGTACAAGTTAAAATACCACAAAGCTCCCTGTTCTTACCAAGATTTCAGTTTTTTTAGAATACATGCTCCCCAGCCTGAAATCAAGCCTTTGGTTAATTTCAAGTTCTGAAAAAGTTTATTTTGACAATTTTTGCAATCATTCTCATTGCTTTTATGCCAAAAAGGATTTCCAGGAATCTCGGATTCCACCTTTCCAGCTGACTTAACTCTCTTATGACACAGAACTCATGATTAAATATTTTGGATTGAATAAGCTAAAAATGGTAAAGTGACTGCAACATACGAGAAGCTTGATAAATAATGATTTCACGAAGGAGTTGTTGAAAAGGAGTGAGGCTGATGATTGTGATGTAGAGAATGTGCCTAAATTCTCCCACTCCAGTCTTTACCCTCATGTAATCTGGTGAAAGAGATGAGACAGCCTAGCTGGAGCAAGTCAGACTCATGGTTACAACGGAGTTGCCTAGGACCTGAGATACAGTGAAAATTCCCACCCGAGTCTCGAAGGATGCTCAGAGACAGAGAAGTAAAAGTATGCTTTGGGAAACTATAGTTAAGAATCCTGGAGAAAACTAGTCCAACTCAAAATGTCCAGAAAACTAGTCCAGAGGTAGGATAGGGGTTCTCAGACCAGAAAATGGGAGTGAGTTAGGATAGGATGCAAGTGAGTGCTAGTTCAGGTCACGAATACGGCTAGGAGATTAGATGAAGAGGGAAGTGACAGAAAAGGGTTCCAGCATGATTTTGAAGCCAGTAGGACCTTGTAGCCTATGTTAGCTGAGGAGGCCTGAGTCTGGCTTAAAGGTGCAGGGAAGAGAGAAGGTCATGGGGGCATCAAGACTGCCTGCACACAGGAGGGGTGAGACTGCTGTGGGGTTGCCCAGGCCACAAGCACGGTCCCAGGTCACACAGAAAGGCCACAACTAAAACTTTCTGTTGGAAAGGGGATGGAATATTAAGCCAAGGAAGAAAAGGCTATGTTTTCCTAGTCCTACTTTGAATGGAAAGTTGTTCTTCTGCCCTGCATAGAGTAGGAACAGTTGATGCAGTTGGCTCTTCTCCTTGCCAGAAGCCCCACCAAAATTCTTCTATCTCCTAACGAATGAAACAAAGCCAAAGCTGTGCATCAGTGAGAAAGGTAGAATGAGGCACAAACAAACGGAACTTAAAGATAGCAAGCTGCCCACGTTGAATCCATGCAGAAGTATTTCTCAGTTACATGCAACTATGTAATTGGTATGCCATGCCCCTGGCTCAATTAATATTGATCAAGGAACTTGAGTTGATTTTAACATTGGCCAGAGAATGAGGCTAACGAGGCAAATTTGAGGCAAAACCAAATTTTATGGAAAAATGTTATATCAGTTATAGTGTGAGATGATCTTTCCTATGGTATTAAATAGTTACAGTGTTTACTGAGTTCTTTACATGTGGCAGGCACTGAGCTGGGACCTGGGGAAGGAAATAGAGACAATTCAGGGGACTAATCTGAGTGGCAAGGGGGAGAGGGAACACAGCCAACAAACAACTGAAATCCAAAGAAAAAACTGTCATCTGTTAAAAAAAAAAAAAGACAGAGAGCTATATAGCAATGAATTGTGGAAGTATGGAAATATAAAGGAAGAAACTATTCAACTTGAAATTTTCATATATGATGTAGGTAGCAAGAGATAAAGGCACTGAGAGTTTCAAAGGTAAGGATATTGTTGGGCAAATATTCTGCCTCCATCAGGAATTAATTTCTATAACATGAGAACTTTTATTTCCTATTCCACACATCACCCATTAATATCTGTTATACAAGTTTATTCCCCATATAATAATTAATACTCAGAATGTTATACATCCTTAGACAGTAAAGCTATTTGAATTTCTACCCAATTCATGAGCACAATAGAATGTTAGAGAACTTTCTAACTGAACTGGAAATGTTTTAATATTTTATTTACAATCAAATCTTAATTGCCCATAAAATTTATTTACATGTTTGTAAAATTATATTCTCTCTCTTTTAATATAACCTTATGTTTTACAAAAATCACGGGAAAAAAATAAGCTATGGACTAGGGAAAATATTTGCAAACTATTTAATTGACAAAAATTAGACTATATAAAAAATTCTCAGCCCTGGCTGATGGCACAGTGGATAAGGCGCCAGCCTGTGAACCCAAAGGTCATTGGTTCAATTCCCAGCCAGAGCACATGACCAGGTTGCAAGCCAGGTCTCCAGCCAGGTCTGTAGCTGGAGGCAGGTGAAAGGCAACCAACCATACATTGATGCCTCTCTTTCTCCCTGCCCCTCTCCCTTCCCCCTCTCTAAAAATAATAAATAAATTTTTTAAAAAATAAATAATAAAATACAAAATAAATAAACTGTCAGTTCAATTGACGATATGGCTGAAATCAAGATGTCGATGTGGGCTGTTATGAGATTGATGGGAAGATTTTGTT
Organism: Noctilio leporinus; assembly: GCA_004026585.1. Taxonomy (NCBI): domain Eukaryota; kingdom Metazoa; phylum Chordata; class Mammalia; order Chiroptera; family Noctilionidae; genus Noctilio; species Noctilio leporinus. The sequence continues at coordinate 135,158 of PVIW01003225.1, read as the reverse complement.
TTTCAACTGCTGTTTAACTTTAAAACATTAATTTTTTTTTCTCAAAGCAGCATTTCCATACACTTTCTTTGTGTAACTATTTCTTCCAAAATAAAACATTTTAAGGGGTGGCAGGTATGTGGTGTTTGCTGTCACATCCTTTGCACTTCTCATTATTAATGTTTCAAAAAACAAACCAACAGCCATTCCACCAAGACACTGCACTAGAAGCTAGATTCCCAAACCTACAGGATCTAAGAGAGTTTGACCTGAGGTCCTCTAAATCTTAAATTTCAAAAGTGTCCGTCCTGAATAGATCCTGAGAAGCATCCAAGTTTGGAAACTCCTGGATTGGAGGAGGCTGAAGTCCTCCTGGTAGATATAAAATAACAAGATGTCCTAGAATCCACGTGTAAGATTTGATATCGACTTAGATGTATTTTCTCATGAGGAAACTTGTAGTTAGGAGACAGGGTTTGTGCAACCCATCCAATCTTATTTTATTGTTCTTTTCTTATCATGTGTGAGACTTAGCCATGACTTCTTACCTTAATTCCACTTGTGTGTCCCAGGAACAGATGGGCAGTATCCTTATCTATGACTCCTTCCTTACTTTCACCATAAGCTGTGGATGTCTGGGTGAATCTTTGTCATTTGTTAGTTTACATTGCAATCATTAAACAATTGCATTTTCATGGCCTAATTTGCATGTCTCATCAGGGAAAAAATATATTCTAATTCGAGTCTACACTAATTTTACAGGTTATCTAGCAGATGGAGTAACTGTAAAGGACTCTTGCATTGGAACTGTGGGTTGTTTGAATTGGAACATGGTTATTTGGGTAACAACCACAGTGAAAAGAGGCCCTGACCTAGAATACCTGTTATTGAAAGATGGGACAATGACTCAGGCTTGCCCTCAGGAATAGAAGCCTGCAGTGCTCACCTTTTATGTTTTATCACCTACTCTTCCTCCTTCTTTCATGGGAATTTTCTCTTTCTTCTCCTTTTGCCTGACTCCATCCTGAGGTATCTGCATTTTAAAGGGATGCTGCTGTGGCTGGCTACTGGGCAGCCGGGGAGAGAGGAAGCCTGCCTCATTTGCCTCATGCCCTTTCCCATTTTCCCCTGCTGCTGTACTTTGAAGGTCAGGGATGTTTTGAACCTCAGCAACCACTGTGAAGTGACCTCTAACAGCCTTAAGTTTATCCCTCTTATAAAGATGAATAAATCTGGAAAGGGATATTCACTCAGAAATATTGAGAATGACTGAACCCACAGTATGGAATTAGAATTATATTCATTTCTTATACTGTTAACAAAACTGTAATTTCATTCAACAAGCTACAGAAGCTATTCGATGGGATTTCCTGCATCAGTGCTAAGAATTTAATAGAAGCCTCTTAACAACATGATTTGATTATATTGATTTCAGTTCTAGTTCAGTCCAGAATCTTCCAAGTTATGCTGATCCTCTTCTGTGGGTCTAATGCTATTCTTGTTCCCTCACAGTCTCTGTGCTGAGACATCATCTTCTCTTCCCTGAAGCCTTAGACTCAACTTTAAAAATAACACAACTCTGTGCCAGGTACTTCCTGCTACCATCTCCTTTCATCCTTAAACAACCCACATGCGGTTGTTTTATGGATTTATACTTTTTTACATTTTATAGATGCTGAGGTACCAAACATTTAAGTAATTTCTTAAAAATAACACAGTAATTGAACTAGAATTTAAAACCAGTTTTGTGTTACACAATATTTAATATATACACTGTATTGCTTATATTAAATGTGTTTAACATATACAAGAGAATAAATAGAATATATGTCCTGGCTGGTGGCACAGTGGATAAGGCTCCAGCCTGCAAACCCAAAGGTCGCTGGCTTGATTCCCAGCCAGGGCACATAACCAGGTTGCAAGCCAGGTCTGCAGCCAGCTCTGTAGCTGGAGGCAGGTTTCTCTCCCTCTCTGCCTTCCTCCCTTCCCTCTCTCTGAAGATAATAAATAAAAACTTTTTAATAAAATTAAATAGAATATGCTTAATAATTAATTGAACATTTTAAAACTATTGTTCCACCAGGTCACTAAACACTAAGTTCAAAAAGTATGTATTCTTAAACCGTTTCTCTAAGATGCCTTCTTTATGAACAAGTCAATCTCCTCATTAATTAAAGTTTTTAATCAATTTCCAGAGTTTTGTTACATCCAACACCTCTGTAAAATGCCCACCATTATATATATATAGTTAAGAACTTCATTGAAGATTTTTCTGGCAGTATCTGCTCAGGCCCAAGTCTCCGTCTGTCTTTCTCTCTCCGTAGCTCTGAGTTTCGTTATTCTGGTCTCCACACTGCAGCCACTGGCCCAGGTGGCCAGAGCAGCAAATATAACAGCGATTGAATCCTGAAAGCAAAGTCTCCTTGGGCTGAAGCGTTGGTTCCATGATACTGCTTTGGCATGCTCCCTGGTCCACCAGTGTCAGACCCACTCTGTTGTCCCCTCGCCAGCTATCTCATGCAGATGACACAGAACGACCCTCTTACACTCATAATCCCGCAATTCCCTATTTCACTTCCTTTGCTGTCCTTGGAAATTCATTTTCTTTGGTTTGTTTGACATGCCCAGCCATCAGTGGTCCATATATAGGCAATATCCTATCTGCTCTTCTTTCCTTAGGATGTTTTATTCGGTTCCAGCCCTCAGGATCTGAGACAGCAAGCTTGTTGAGTGATTAAAGTCATTTTCTCCATTTGCATGGCGCCAGATTTCCAGCTTCTTCATAAAAACTAGCTCAGTCATGTGGCAGGTTCAACCTGAGATTCCAGATGCAAATCATTTCCTCCACCACAAATTATCTCAGCCTTACTCAGAGTTTGAACTGGGAAATTGGCAGAAAACAATTTTTTTTTTTTTTTTGCGCCTTGCCTTATTATTGTGGCCTGTAAAATGAAAAGACTTTTTAAGAGCCCAGTGATTTTTATCCTTTATATGAAGGCAGACAATGCACTTTTCTTCATAAATTGAATATTTGCATAGTACTAAAGAAATTTTTCTATCAGCTTTTTTCTATATTAACCTTCAGAGAACCATGCCAGATTTTCAGAAAGAACAACACGTGAAACATTTACATTTTTCAGTTTTTCTGAATCTTCTCCCTCAGGTTCAAGTACTTATTTTTCTAATTTTAACATGCAAGTCCATTTGTAATGATTGCATTTTAATATATGAAGAAATAACTGGTACTAAATGTATGTGTTTAAAGGAAAATGGTTAAATCATAAATAGGATGATAATTTGGTATTTATGAAGTGCCAGCTTTATCTATTAATATGAGAATTCTGCAATTATCCCTAAACTATTCTTTGAAATTTCAGAAAAGAACAAAAGAGTGGGGTTATTAAGTTTCAAAATTAAAAATTCAAGAATGGAAAAATCATTTTGCATAAGTAATTATTTAGATACATGCCCCTTTGTATTGACAGGAGTACAGGAGTTTGTCTTTACTCTAAAAATCCTACTCAAATATCTAACAACCAAGCAATAAATATTTATGTGAATTCCTGTACACAGTAGACACTCAATTATTTATTGAATAAATAAAATTGGGTGATCAGTTAGAAGGTGCTTTCAAAGCAACACAGAAAGATTGGTAAACTTTAAGGAGGTGGGTTTATATTATCTATTGTAAGAGAAATATGAAACTGTCACAAAAATAACATTAATGCCTTCTCTCTAAAATGTAGTGGCTAAAAACAACAATCATTTATTTTGTTCACAAATTTGCAATTTGGTGAGGACAGCTTCTCATTCCACATGGTTTAAAGTAGGTGGCTTGTTGGGGGCTTTGGGGGGCTCCCTCCCAAGGCTGAAAGTTTGTGCTGGCCCACTGGCACCCAAGTGGGCCTCACCCTTCAGACTTTCTTTGGGCTGCTTGCGCTTCCTCACAACATGGCGTCTAGATTTCAAGAGACACAAAGTAGAAGTCAGTTTCTTAAATCCTGAGCCCAGATACTCGCCGTGTCCCTTCTGTATTCTTTTGTTTAAGGAGTCACAGAGCTTGATGCAAGAGGAAGGAAGCTGGACTCCAGCTCTAAAAGGAAGGACTGTCAAAGAATCTGCAGACATGTTGAAAGCATTTTGACACCATTGCATCAAAATTAATTCCAAGTCCCTTCCTTCAGCCTGAAGGTTTCAGGGGACTAGTAAACTTTCTATAAAAATCGGATAGTAAATATTTAGGTTAGGAGGGCAAAATGGCAGTCTCTGCTGTAGCTACTCAGCCCTGCTGTTGTGGGTAGAAAACTACTATAGGTGGTATATAAACAAAAGGGCCTTCAGTTGAATTTTATTCACCACAACCTGTGGCAGACCAGTCAGCCTACAGGGTTACAGACATACTTCCTGTTACTTCATGCTCCCTTCTCACCTGCCTGCTCATCATTTGTCACCCAGCTTCTTCTAAGCCCCGCCAAGACAAAAACTTGGTTTTCCCTTGGGGCCTGTGAGCATCCTATTCCCAGCAGCATTTGTCTTGGCCTAAATGTACCTTCTTCAGGTACATTTCACTAACTCAACATTATATAGAACCTCCCTTGCAATTCTCTATTTCATTAGTAGCACCTTGCTTCTTATAATTAACACAAGTACTTGTTTTCTTCAGCACTTCATCGATATTTGAGCATCTACTGTGATTCAGGCATGTTTCAGAAACTAGGGTTAAATTGACAAACATAGCTGACAAGGTTCTGTCTTCATGGAGCCAACATTCTTTTAGGAAACACAGACAATGAATAAGAAAATACCAGTTGGTGTTTCGTACTAGCAAGAAAATAAAACAGACCTGTGAGAGACATGTTGGGAAGTCCCCACTGAAGAGACCACACTTGAGCAGAACAGTAAATTATAAGGAGACAGCCAGATGAAGATTTGGAAGAAGAGATTTCATCCAAGGAGAAAACTCCAGGAGGCTATGAAATGGGAATTTAGAAGATGGAGCTTGGCCTGACCAGGGAAGCAGAGAGAAGCCAGTGTGGTTGAGCAAAGTAAGTGAGGGGAAGGATGCTAAGAGGTCAGAAAGGCAAGAGTCAGATATTGCAGAGTCCTGCAAGCCAACATAAATTTAGAATTTGTCTTACCTGTCTACATTCATTCAATTTCTATAAGCACTTATGGGGCATGTATGGTGGTCTGGGCCCTGTATTAAGTCCTAAGATGTAGCCATGAACATGCATTTCCCATTGGGCTGCATGCTCCACACAGTCAGGGAATCTTTGTTTTCTCATCCCAATATTCCTAGGGCCTGGCATGTAGGAGGCACCCAACAACTATGGGTTGAATAAATGAAGGAATAAATGAACGAATGAGAATATTATTGTCTATATGTCATCTCTCTTCAGCTAAGTTCCACAGAAGCAGATCTGGGCATGATGATTCATGTGAGAGTAATTTAGTAGGAATATCTCCAGGGAAAAAAGAAAGAGCAGGAGAATGGGGAAGGGCAGAAGGCAAACAAGGGTGCAAGATGAGATAGAATCCCAAAGAGGGTAATTCTGGCTCAGTCCTACAGGGAAGACCTGGAGTCAGTGAAATCACATTACAGAAGTGTCCTTATCTGGGGTCAGGGAGCTGGGGCATTGACACTGGGCAATCCCAAAGGGACATAATATTTCAGAAACCTCTGGTTTGCCCCCTGACAGGAAGTAAGGGCAGTCCTTGGACACTGACACAAGATGTTGCCTGTAGGGAGCTGGTGTGTTCTAAAGGGTAAAGGGAGGGGTGGGGGCAGAGCCTGTGAATGTCTGCTCCAGCAGCAGTTTTTTTAAAGTAAATGTTAAATATGTTAATGTAAGAAGCACTTCAAGGAAGTGTTCTATGTTTTCAACTTGGAGATGAAGAGTTGGAGAATTATTGCAAAGGATCTTCAGCCAACAAGCTTTGTCTTACATAAATAATATTCCTGCCTGTGTTCCATTTATTTTTAATGTTTATGTAGATGCTATTGTGGTTGATAAAATGCAAATCCATTTGAAAAGTACTGTTGAATTAAAAACAACTTTTTAATGTTAGTTCAGTGACTAGGAATATGAAAGGTCTAACTCATCATTTGGAAGACCTTGAAGAAAAATTTTTGTCACTGTAAATTCCTTATCATAACATTATTTCAGAACTGAGATGTAAAATAATGTGAAGGAAGTAATAAAATATTTTTTTACAGTAAATAGTTATTCAAGTGGACAAAGCACAATGGGACATTTTCCTGGGTCTTGAGACAAGAGCCTTGGTTCTGAACAAGTCACACCCCCAATTTCTATGTATTTCTTGAATAACATATTATTTTCCTGCTTTGAGCCATGGATGCCAGGGAAAAGGCAGCTTAGCTGTAACACATTCTAGTGAACATAATACATTGTCACTATCAAAAGTGTTTGCTGTTATAAAACATTGTTTCTCACTTCATTTCACGTAATCATAACCCATTAGGCATCTCTGTCTTTGACCTTCAATAACTATCTGAGGATGCACAGAAAGCTACACATGATAGAATGAATTTCTCCACTTACAATTTGTTGGAGGAAAAAATACCCTTCCTTTAGGTTCTTTATATTCTTATTTCCATTTTATTATTTTTAGTTTTTAGTGAGGTTACCCTTTTAAAAAGCCACACTATTTTTATATCTTTATCCTAATTCCTTCAAGTTCAATGTACATGAATACACAGTGATGGTATTTAGTATATGATTTCTTAGCAACTGGCTGAACTATTAGCATTTCAGGGGACTTTCTCTTTTCTCTGTGTATGGCATAAGGGAAATTATTCCATAAATATTTTCAACCCTCTCTAAGATAAAAGCCAACTCACATTTCAAAACTCAGCACCTCTTACTTTTCAATTGAGTCCTTTTATTGCAATTAAGATACCACTTTTCCCTGGCTGGTGGGGCAGTGGATAGGTGCTGGCTTGTGAACCCAAAGGTCGCTGGTTCGGTTCCCAGCCAGGGCACATAGCCAGGTTGCAAGCCAGGTCTCCAACCAGGTCCATGGCTGGAAGCAGGTGAAAGGCAACCATACATTGATGCTTCTCTCCCTCTCTGCCTCTCTCCCTTCCCCTCTCTCGGGAAATAATAAATATAATATATTTTTTAAAACCTCACTTTTGTCTTCTGTAATATCATGGATTGTTGATATATTTATTTTAAGCATGATCAGTAGTTTTCAACCAGTGATGATTTTGCCCAGCAGACAACATTTGGCAATGTTTGCAGATATTTTTGGTAGTCAGAACCTGGGGGAACATGGTGGAGGATACTGGCATCTACAGGGACAGTCACCTAAACAAAGAATTACCTGTATGTCAACAGTGCCAAATGTAAGGAACCCTGAGCCATATTAAGACCTTGCCTCCATCTTTTTAAATAGATGGATGCTCACAATAGTTTATAAGCTTCAGAAGCTCTCGGTAAGTATTGTGTCTTTGTTTTAGGTTTCCACACAATGATGAGCAGATAAGCTCAAAGCAGATCAGTAGAGCTCTCTCAACTTTCTGTCACTTACGGGGTCAGATACCTGTCCTTGACCTAAATTCCAGGGATCTGTATGCTTAACACCCTGTGCCACTAGTAAGGACACAGTCGAGTGACAGAGCCTCTCATCACTTCTTCCAGGAGAAGATTAATTATGAAGAAAGATGTCTGCATAAACTCAAAATTTCAGCGCTCTCCCAGAGCAAGTTGTTTATGTTCAGGAACCATCTCTTTTGATTCGAGCCACAGAAACTGATTAAGGTTAAGCTGCATATGCTCTTTGCAGAACATGTCTTCCCAGGCAGATAAAAGACATGACGTTTCATAAAGTACCGCAAAGTACTAAAAATTTGGATGGCAAATGCACAAAAACTGCCATATCCTCAAGCTTAGAGCCACTATTAATACCAGGCGATCATACTATGACTTTATTTCCTAAACTACATATACGGTGCTTAAATGTATGGATTTATTATCACATTTGGCATATTTTATTTATAGTGTAAGAAAGGTGAAACATTCTGCAGCATTGCATGTTAAGATTAGGATTTATTGTCCAGGAATCCTTGAACAATTTTATCAAAAGCCCATTTCTAGGTGGTGTTTTTCTGCAATAAATCATAGAGCAAGAATCTATCAGTGGACACCAGGAAGAGATAAATGAGTGTAGAGGAAAGAGGGTCATCACAGATGTTTTTTCTGTATCATGACCTGTCATTGGCAGAAATCCATTTATTATGGTTCACAGATGATATTTTTACCTACTTGCTGTGTTTTCTGTTTGGGGTGTTAGCTAAGATAAAATGAAAACCTGGCAAAACCTGAGATATCAAAATCCATGAAGACAGACATAACTTAAAGATTATGAGACACAAAGAATATCAATTTTTCTCCTCGTGCAGCTGCAGCTTTTTTTTGAAATGTCTTTTTAAAATGTAAGCATTTTAATTTTTACAGTTAACTGCTCCACTTGGGCAGGGTAATGTCTGCACTGCTTAGGTAGTACGAAGGGAATGGAAAAGCAGATTCTGTTACAGCCTAGAATTTTGCCCCAGAATGTTTTTGGTTTTTTTGTTTTTTAGCTTTTATTGTTTTAAATCCTCACCTGAGGACATTTGTCCGTTGCTTTCAGAGAGAGAGGAAGGAAGAAAGAGAAACATCGATGCAAAAGAGAAGCATTGATTGGTCTCCTATACTCACCCCAACCGGGAATCCTACACATCCGGACCAGGATTTGAACCAGCAACCTAGGTATGAACCAGCCCATAGGCCCTGACGGGGAGTTGAATCCTCAACCTTCAGTTGTGAGATGACTCCCTAAGCCACCTGAGCCACATTGGCCTGAGCCTGGGTGATCTTCTAATAGAAAAGCAAAAGGGGCATCTAATAGTTGTTGAGTAGGTGTCAAGCACCTACTCAGTGAGTTTTCTGTCCTTTATTTATTTATTTACAAACTCTATCTTATTGAATGTGTCATCAGGACTCTGTCATTTGGAATAAGTACAGGCACATGGAGAAACACATCCTAAATGCCAGGCTAAATATGAGAAGAATGATTGGGAGGTTGTCTCCACAAATACAATTGAATTTACATTTGATTGCAAGAATTTAATAAAGTATAGTATTTCAGGTTTTTTAAAATGTTTTTATTTTGCACTATCTTTCCCCCATCAAATTGTCTTTGATAAGAAGAAACTCGCAAAATGTGTTTCCAGCTCCTTACAATGAAACACCAGCGCATTGAATGAACGTTGTATTTCCACAAGCGTACTTGAAACAGGTGTGTTTGTGAAGAGCTGAGGGGCTCCCATCTCTACATTCTCTGGGAGGTAGCCCTACAGGGAACCCTAGGGAGTCCCTGTCCCTCCCCAGCCCTTCTGAATGGACACTAGCTTTCTACATAATATCAGTGAGCAACAGAGAAAATACAGCCGGTTCCTGCTGAAAAGGAATTCAGAGCAATCAAGGTTCCCATCTCACCTGCTTTTGCTGGGCAGGTGAAGACAAGCCCTCCATCCGGGGCTACATACCTCTGCACAGCAACCCTGATGCGCAGAAAGGAGTCAGGAGCCAAATGGAAGTGACTGCTTCCTGCGTCCGCTCTCTCAAATACAGTCTGCCTCTCTGCAGTACTTGATTGGAGAAATTAGACAGAATTTTTAGCCACAGGTAAAGTGCCAAGGATGAGATGCGGCAAAGGAAGTGATTGTCTGCAATGCGAAATTTAAGGCGGGGTTGAGGGGTGCCCAAAAGCTCAGTTGTCAAAATATATATTTTAAGGACATTTTAAAGAATTAAAATTATTGCAATAATCCATGATGAGTAAAAATGTCAATATTTTCAATACAAATGACCTCAATGTTATTGATTTTTCTTTTGCTCCAATGTGGTCATTTTAAAACTTTTATATTAGAATTGTAAATGAATTATGTACCCCTGTTACCAACTTACAGAATCTGACTTTGCATACGTTTATCATTACCAGTGAGTTTTAGGCTACCTTTTCATGTTTTTGTTTTTGTTTTTATGATGTAGTGTCTTTTTACTTTGTTCAAATAACTCTGCTTAGCTTTTCTTGTAAGGTGGGGCTAGTGGTAACGATGAACTCCCTTCTTCATTTCTGAAGGGAAGCTTTCCTGGGTATTCAGTATTGATACTTTGGGTTGAAGGGTTTCCCCCCCCTACTATTTTGAATATGTTATCCCTTTCTCTCCTGGCCTGAGATGTTTCTGTTGAGAAGTTTATCACTGGTCTTATGTGGGTCCCTTGTACATAACTTCTCTTTTTTCTCTTGTTGCTTTAAAATTCTTTTTTTTCTTTTGACAATTTAATTATATATAGTGTGTCTTGGTGAAGCTCTATTCTAGTTCAAATTATTGGCAGTCTTTTGGGCCTCATGAATCTGGATATCCATTTTTCTCTCCATGTTGGGAAGTTTTCTTTCTTACTGCCCTTTCTTCCCTCTCTCTTCTCCTCCTGGAATTACTATAATGCAAACTTTTTATTGTTTCATATGTCTTGTAAGCTTCCTTTACTCTCTCTTTTTTTCTTTTTAATCCTATCCTATAGGATAATATCCTATCCTCCATGTCATTGATTCTATCTTCTACATGGTCAAGTCTGCTTTGAATCTCTCTGTTGAATTCTTCAGTTCAGTTATTATATTGTTTACTTCTTGAATTCCTGTTTGGATTTTTTAATGATAACTGTTCTTGTACCTCATTAATTCATTAAGAGAATTATTCTAAAATTTTGTCTGATAGTTTATAGATATCTCTTTTTTTTTTTTAGATCAGTTATTAGGGCTTATTAGTTTCCTTTGTATCATATTCACCTGTTGTATTTTTTTTCTCTGATCCTCAGTTCTTTATGTTAATACCAAACATAAAGAAAAGGAAAAGGGGTTTATTTAAAGGTTATACAGATCCAGAATAATGGCAGATTTGTGCCATTAAGTCCCACTCCCTTTAACACACCCTAAAACACGTAGTCCTGCCTCCCCCTGCCAACCCAGGCCAGTTTGGGAACACGCCAGTCAGAGGTACCGTCTTTCAGAAAACCAGAAGTCTGTGGCTTAGCATTCCCAGCCACAGTTCAGCATTGCAGGCATCTCCCCGTAACCCGTGCTTGGTTAGGCAGGTCCCCGCCATTCCAGCCGTACCAGCTGTGCCCAGTGTTCTCCAGGCAGGTTTCCCAGTGGGACTCTGCTTACTCCAGCTCTTACTCCAAACTGTGTGGCGCCTCCTTCACAGCAGACCTCATGGCCGCGAGGGGAGGCATCTACATCCTTTCAAACCACGATGCCCACGATGGGCCCTCATCGTGGTGGGCCACCCTAAGTTTTATATGCTGCCCTGGAGCTTCCTTCATGACATACTGGGCACTACACCCACGGAAAGTCAGGTAGGCCTTTGGGAGGGGCGCGAGCAGCAGTTTCCCTCCAGGAAAGGCACTGTTATCACCTTGTCATTGTTATGAAAAGTATCTTAAGTCCTGTCATCTGCTTCTCCCCTTCCCTCACCCCCCAACCATGGGCTGCAGGGGACATTTCTGTTTGAGGGAGACCTTTCACTCTGTGAAACTGGTTCACTACTGTGTTTAGATCTGTTTTGAGGATCCAGAAAAGACTTTCAAGTTTATCGATTTTTATGCCTTTAGTAAACATTGTGCTTGTTTTGGTTCTCAAAATATGATGTGATATTAGGTGACTCATTATTTCCCAACCCATCAGTCTCTTCCAGTGGGGATCCAGGTAGAACTCAAACTAAGGACAGGGATCAAAGACGCCAGTCATTGCTAGTCAGTTTCGGAGTAAAGCCCATAAAAGGATTCATGGAGACAACGGTTGTATGTCACATATTTGTTTATTTCAGACGTCTCTAAGTGGCATTGTTAATCAGATTTTACCCTGATATTGGTAACTTGAAATCTCACTTAAATCCTTTGCTCAATAATTATTTCCTCCTTTCCTTCAGCGTGTCATGGTAATTCACTTACAGAGCCTTGACACTCATTTTTCTTTAACTGTTAGCCAATGTATTAAAAGAAGTAGAATGTCCAGTTTTCTTTTGTTTGTTTTGTTTTTGTTTTTTGGCATCAATGGTGTATTTTTAAAAGGAATATATAATTATGAGTGATAAAAAATAGAAAGCAGAAATATTTTATTCTTTTTTGAGAAGTGAAATATTGTACCAAATAATCACACTTAAGGTATCTGTTGTACTAATAGCATGGAAGAAAGCCTAATATTGTGTGTGTGTGTGTGTGTGTGTGTGTGGGCAAGAGAGGGAGAGAAAGAGACCACATGTGGGAAAATCTGAATTTATTTGTCCCTTCTTCTCCAGTGACCCTAGAATTAATTGTGACTGTTATTGTTCTTTGACTGTGAGACCTGGTCCCTCCCCGTCTACTCTCCTCTAAGCCTTATCATCAGCACAGGTGTACCTGAAGCCTTTATCTGCTCATTCTTAAAACTGAGTTAATAATCCATGGAGCAGATAATCCATGTGGTGTTTGATTGTAGGGCCAATGGGAAGAATTTAACTAGTTTATCATTTAAAATAACTTAGTTAAATTGTTATAAAGAGAGTGACTGATAGAAACTGAGGAGAAGACTGACTGGACCCTTAACCCATTGCAGGATGTAAATTAAAGCCTGTCTTTGGCTGTTTGAACTTAGTCCAGACATTTTACACAATTATTTTCTCAACAGGATAAAAAGATAAAAGGAGCTTACTTCCTTTGCCACAGATTTTTTTCTTACTACCTCTGACATATGTGGGGGCAGGGGTTGGGGGTGAAGAGGGAGGGAGGGCGGAGGAAGAGAGAGAGAGAGATTTAACTTTATTCGTTTGGATATTTAACTTAGGAATGTAGCTTATAGAGTTGCCCAATGCATCCCTCATGTTAATGTATCCAGGAACCTCCAGTTGGCAATGAAACGTTGTGAATGGAGAGCCGCCCAAATTCCCTTTGCTACCCTTTGCCTGGGGAGGTGACGACAACAAAAGGAATGTTCTTTGAAAATTATGGTTTGATCATTCTGACCCATGAATTGTTTCTAAGGTCAACACAATTATAAGCCCAAGAGATAGTGACACGTCTTGTTATATTTTCAGCTTCTTTGACTGCCTTCTAGGGCTCAAGTGTCAGGGATCGGAGTGAAGCTTACCTTCTGTGTGCTTTTGAAACTACCCACTGATCAGCCTCTGAGTACAACGTGCCGGCGTATCATGTTTCCAACACTTAAAGATCTAATTGGGGTATTGTTCTGTACATGCTGTTAGACACTAGTGACAAGAAGAGTCCTAGCCCACCTTGGCCAGGAGCCAACACATACCTTCCCCGAACAAAGTGCAGGATAATTAAAGTGCAACTACCCAGAGAGCACCGCGGAGCACTCACAGAAATAACCTTCAGTAAGGTGCAGGAGAGCAAGCTCCTTGGGAACCTCAGGGGCTCGTTGCTACATTCACTTTTCTTTTCAAATACAGTCCATCGGAAGGATTTTCCTTTTCCCCCACCTATTGCCTGTTTTGTGAGAAGTTCTAAATTGTGAAAAAAAAAAAAGAAAAGAAAAGAAAGAAAAACTGATACCCCCTCAATCATCTATGAGAAATTGCCTGAAGAATACTGCTAGGAGATCAAACGTATATGATTTCGTAAAATATAAGGGAAACTAGGTGTTTCAGAAGCTTCATTTCAATTACAAATAGAGAACTAAGAACTAAATAAAATGCAGGGGGTATTTTTACAGCGGTCACAATTCCTATTCAAACAGCCTATTTAAATATGCACAGGCCTTTCACGCAGAGCCACTCAAGTGCCCCTGCATAGCAGGTTCTACAGGCGAAGCAGGAAGGAGTTAGGATTGTATTAAGGCTACACGTGACCCCGGGGGAAACTCGCTTACCTTTCTAGCATAACCATTTAAAAAAAAAAATAGTTTTTCCATTAATTTTTTTTTTAAACCACAATTTTGTGCAAATCATCAAGCATTGGGAACCTGTGAGTAGCTGGTTCCTACAGTGAAGCCTAAAGGATTTACATTGGAACTCCTAACACCACTAAAGGGAACAATGCGTATAAATCCCCTCCGCAGTGATGGGGAAATGGGATCCTTAGAAAGCTCCTTCCCTATTCAATGAAACCTGCCAATTTTTTACTCTTAAAATATGATTCCATCCACAGGGCAACTTCAAAGTGGTTTCTCCACATTTCTTTAGTTCACGTGTAAATCAAGGGCTGTTCAGCAGAGACCACGAATAAATCATCCAGATTTTATTCCTTCTCTTTTTAGAGAATACATTTGCAAGATCAATTTGTGATTCTGAAGAACCCATTTCACCAGGTTACACTCTAGCTGGCTTGCTTTTTTATTTTGCTTTGCTTTTCCTTAAGTGATCCTCAGGAAACACGATGATAGTCTAAGTCCATGGCACAATCGCCTGGCAAGGTCAAAGGGAGAGTTATAACAGACAGGCATCTGTTTATTTATACATGTTGCAGTGCTATGTATGCCGAGTTGGGCTCAACACGTTCAAGTTTTTAAATCATATAACTTGCTTTCAAATCAACTTCCTCAGGACAGCTGAAGGATTCAAGTCAGTAGATACTCTAATGTTTTATTTTTTAAATTAAATCTCTTTGTAGGGTCACTTAATGATTGTTAGGGTGTTTGATGCAGCCCCCAGGTGGAAGACTGTCTGCAAAGTATAAAGGATGAGCTTCTCTCCTTCTGCCACAGCCTCTGCTGATTTACAACCACTTTGTGTTTGATGTTGGACAGGATAATTTCATCAGTCTCCAGCCCTTGTGATCATGTCCCAAAATGACTCGTCAGGTGAAGCCCCTGCGGAAGATTGCCTGTCACCTGTAGGAAGTAGCTGTCTGCTGTGAGTACTCTTTCCTCATAAATGTAATCATCTGTTAGTTATTCATTGAGCTATACTTCATGGGCTTGATGGAGTGAGAGGGCAAGGGACCAACTCCTTGCAGGGAAAAATGCTTAGAAACAACGCTGTAGTTTCTTTCTTCTCTTTCTCATCTCTTTCTAATGTTGGGAGAAGGAGTATGTATGTATATGGGTTCATTTTTGAAGAGTACTCTGGAAAACATCCATTTAAGTGTATTTAAGACATTTTTATGCCCTGGCTAGTGGCACAGTGGATAAGGTGCCAGCCTGCGAACCCAAAGGTCGCTGGTTCAATTCCCCAGCCAGGGCAACATAACCAGCTTGCAAGCCAGGTCTCCAGCCAGGTCTGTAACTGTGGGCAGGTGAAAGGCAACCATACATTGATGTCTTTCTCCCTCTCTACCTCTCTCCCTGCCCCTATCTCTAAAAAATAATAAATATTTAAAACGTATTTTTAATTTTTAAAAATTTTACAAGTGAGATGACCTTAGAGTTGGTAATTTGCCCAACATCAAACAGTTTGTCATCAGCTTTGCCTTATTGTCAGCCCTTTAACCCTAACCTATCAGCAGCATTCCATAGTAAGTCAAAATTACAATAAGGTGACGTAGTTGCCTCACTTACTCTGTTAAACCTAATCCAGAACAAAATAATTCACACTTAGGCATCAATTCCTAGTTAGCCACTTCATTCATTCATTTATAGACCTAACATCTATTTAGCATCTACTTCATGCCAGTGATGGTCAACAAGTACAGCCCTTGCCCCTCTGGGGTTCACCCGAGGGGTCAGGTTATACCCCAAATTACTCCAATGACTGCATGGTTACTGTCTCTAAGAGCCTCAAAGGAGAAGGCAGGGCAATGCACGTGGTTAGTCAGAGTAACTGGAGAAAGCCCACAGAGGACAGGACCATTTAGATGGGCCGTAGATGATGTCCGCCTCCTCCGATGGTACAGTGCCTCCGGGGGACTCTATGCATCAGAGCCTTTCATAACCACAGCCTGGCTTGTCCCAAATCACTGCTTAATTTCTCTTTGTTATATCTTGGGGAATTTTGGCAGAAAGGCTCCTGGATCTCTGCAGTGGGGCTATCTTGGCATCTTGGGGAGGGAGAAGAGCATGGCCTGGGATGGACAGGGTACTTAGATCTCTGCCCAACAATCCCACCCATGGATTTGCTCTGGACCAGTTGCATCATCCTGGAGGCCTGATTGGTGGGCAGGAGACAGGTGCAGGAAATTTGAAGCTGTGGTCATGCTTAAAGTTAGGAATCTTGGTGAATTTGAAGCAAGATCTCAAACAACCTAGCGGGTCCTCATCTAACGTTTTTAGGGTGCTCAGAAACATTCCAGGTCTAGGCACAGTGCTAGAAGCCGATCAGAAATGCATTCAAGATGTGCTAGATATATTGGTTTTTGTGGTGAGCTTATAGTTGGAAAGCCTAAATATGGAAACTTTCAGAGTTTTTATTTATTCCTTTGTTTAAAATAAGCTTGGGCAATGCATGTAGGTTGATCCTTCTACCCTAATAAACTAGACCAGAATATTCTTTCCATTCATGGTTTTTATTAATAATTGAATTTCTACAGCATATATTTGCTTTGCAGGTCAGCAAATACATTTCGGTCTGGGCCTACTTTCTCTCCCTAGCACTGCAGTCCCTTGGTTGGATTTTGTTCAAACTTGTATCCACAAAAAAGTGAAAATTGGCTGTTTTCTGACATTCTCTGTGGGAATAAAGACCTTTATTTTTTTTCATAAAAACAATTTAACTGCATCAATAAACGGCTGTTAAACACCTACTACATTCATGTCTAGTAAAGGCATGGTGTCCCACGGGTCTGAAGAATCATCGGAGACACAGACTTACCTCTGGGTGCTGCAGAGTATGGAGCTTACTAGAACTTTTTTCCCATATGAACCCAAGTGTGCCTCTGTGTGACTTGATGTTGTCCACTTTATAGTATGAGTAGTAAAAGTAAATTACTTTTAATTATTGGTTTCTGAGGCATTGAAAATTGCTGCTTCTGTTACCAAAGACAGCAGTGAAATGGGAGAGAATTGCACAGAGATTTAAAAAAAAAAAGAAAAGAAAAAAAATCCACTTGTTTAAGTTCATTACAGCTTGCCCAGTGGAGTCACATTTTACTCAAAAAATTAAAGTTTTCCAAGCTGGGAGGTATAATGTCCAGTAAGAAAAAGAAATTATGATAAAATTAAAACACAATACTGGGAAAAGAATTTATTATAGGTGTTGGGATGCATAACTCCCAATCATGATATTCCTAGGAGGCACAAAGGTAATGAGGGTTTCTTTTTAATAAGGCTGTCTCTCTTTAACTAAACCCTATCAGATGAAGATAGAGAAAAAATAATGTCAGTGGCAATGAAGCAGCCTTATGTGGTGGCATCACTGCCATTAGCAGTAAGAAGCATAAAGTAGAAAACTAGCGTCAGGGATTGTCTAAATGCAGACCCAGAAGGCATAGCTGTGGTACAAGCCAAATCATGCACTCCAGAAGCATCTCTGTAGTTGGGAAACGGGTAACCGCCTGCTTCAACTCCACTTGGAGAGCCTGTGACTTTCCTGAGAATGGGAAGTGTCCCCACCTTTCCTGGAAGAAGATGGGCTAGTCCACTGGGAAGTGGACTTCTAGGAAACAGGTCAAATGGGTGCTGGGAAGTCGGGTGTGACCCTCCACAAGGCAGAGGGAACGCAATCCACTGTCTGTAAAATAAACCAGATGTCAAGAGTTCATGGGAAATCACACTTTTCAAATAAAACCACGGTCCTTTTCTAAACAATTATACCTTAAACGCAGAGAAGAGAGTAATTTGGACACTCCCCTGTCCACAAAAGGAGATGCGGGCCTTCTTTACTCTAACAAAGCTCCATTGTTTTCTTGTGATTTTGCTTTATGGGGTTTAAATTAAAGGGAGACTGTTCTGGGGCAGAGCAAATCTTTATTTTAAAAAATGTAAGTAGCACCTTCATTGGTGAACGTGCTTGAGGGCCAGTGCTTGGTCTGCGATGAATTTTTTTTTTTAATTGGAAATATTTTAAGTTATTATCATGGAAAAGCAACTCTAAGGCAAGATATAGTCTACAATAATACCATGCGACTGTGCATAAAGGGTGTCCCAAAAGTCTTAGTGAAATCCCCTTAGACCTCCAATGTGTATACTAAGTTAACCTCTCTTTTAATCACTCAGAATTTACTGGTATGTAAATCCTTGGGAAAAGGGAAAAGTGATCATTCAAATTCTCTTGTAGCATCCCAGAAGTAACTAAATTATCCCCAAATCTTCAAGGTCTGGTTGGCCCAATTGTTGTACTAACTCTGGGATAGAGAATCTTTAAGTGAAAAAGTTGACTTCTTTTGTAGAGATTGTAACCTGGTACTTTCAAAGTTATTTCATTAAGTTTACCACATAATTATAATTGAAGAAAATACAGGGTTGATTTTTTTAACCCATTATTATAAAATCCTTTACTTTAAAAGCTGTTATTAAAAAAGAAAAAGTAGCCTTTCAATAAAAACTAAGTCAGAAAGCATTATAACATATAGAACAGACATAGGACTTTTTAATTTACTCAGTTATAAGAAAGACAAATGAGCCTTTCAATCTTTTAAGAAATACTTCAGGTATCTTTATTCCCATTTCTGCAGAATTTCATGAGGACATAAATATTTAATATCATGGTGGCTTTGAGTGACTATTTCAGCATCTGTGGACTGTTTTTCTTCTTCTTTTTTAATGTTTTGTAGTAAAAAAGTACTAAATGCAAAAAATTTAATCAATCAGGTTTTTAGATGTGTAAAAAATATAAGCTCATTAGAATTAGCTTAATCACAGTTGTACTCACTCTTTGGAGTAAGATTTCATTCAAGCATGGGTGATGAGCATTAAGCCTCTGTAAAGCACAAGGTATAGAAGCACAGAGCAAAGGCTCAAGAAGAGTCTCATTGAAGAGGTGAACACTGAACTAAGATTTAAATGATTAGGAGTTAGTCCAGAGAGCTGGGAGACAGCATGTCCTGGGCAAAGGGAATAGCAAGTGCCAGATCTTGGATGTGGGAGTTGACACAGTTTATTAGATTTGAAGCTACTGAGTGCTGGGAGAATGGCAAAGAAAAGACCAAGGCATGTATGGTCAGAATATGGACTTTATATCAAGGATAACCACTAAAGAGTTTTTGGTTTTTGTTTTTTTTTAAATTTTATTGTTGTTGTATTACATCCATCCCCTTTTTGCTCCCCTCTGTCCCCCTCCCCACCCACCCTTTCCCCTCAAAGTCAATCCCACTGGTTTTTTTTTGTTTTTTTTTGTTTTTTAAGATTTTATTTATTATTTCCAGAGAGAGGGGAAGGGAGAGAGGCAGCGATGGAGAGAAGCTTCAATGTATGGTTGCCTTTCACCTGTCTCCAGCTACAGACCTGACTGGAGACCTGGCTTGCAACCTGATTATGTGCCCTGGCTAGGGATCGAACCAGTGACCTCTGGGTTCGCAGGCCAGTGCCTTATGCACTGTAACACCAGTCAGGGCCCACTAAAGAGTTTTAAGTGTTGGATCGGCAAGATCAGATTTGCATTTATTAAGATCAATTTCACAGCTGCTCAGGGGCTGAATTGTTGTGGGGCATTTAAAGCATAGATTAATGTAAAGGAAACATTGCAAAAATGTGGACAGTGTGTAGATTCTCCCCATCTGTGTGTATCACTATTGGGAGTTGTGTGCTAAGAAGAAAAAGCATTAGTGAGCTTAAAGCCTAGACAAGTGTGGTGGTTGTATTATTGTTGCTGTTGTTGTTGTTCTTAAGATCATTCAGGCAGTAGCGAGATATATGCATATATATATATATATATATATATATATATATATATATACATATATATATATAATTTTTTGCCAATTATATTGCAACTACCCCATAATTATTAAAGTTACTATTCATTTCATTATGTTCACAATCTATCAATCAGGTTTTGAGCAGTTGGGAGATTCTGCTGACTTACAGGGCATCAGCTGGGGTCACTTGGTAATCAGTTGGCAACTAGTCTGGTCTGAAGCGTCCAGAGGCCTCAATCACGTGTTTGGTGTCATGGCCGGACTGCCAGATGCTGCACTAAAGCTGGGCCATTCTCCTTCTCCACAGTCTCAGGACCTCTCCATGTGGTCTCACTGGTGTTCAGACTACTTACGTGGTAGCTCAGGACCCCAATCGCAAGTGCACTCTTTTCATTCTGATCACAGCTGACATAATTGTTTTAAAAACTCTGTGGAATTCCTGTCCATCAAATTATATTCTACCTCATAAATCTCATCAAAGCAGGTCCTTCTCCACCTTGGGCTTCCTGCGGAGCTGCTGGTGGGACAAGGCTTCTGTGATCTTAGAAGCTCGTTTCATCAAGAGAGCCTAGAAGGAACATTTCTGAGATCCCTAGAAGGACTTTTCTCTAGCTGAAAGTGTCCACATGTCTCATCTTTCTGAAATATTAACAATGGTATCATTTCATCCTGGACTTCAATTTTATGCTGGAACACTTTACCACCCTGCACTTGATCCCAAGGCCACTTCTTACTTTCAGAATCTTTTGCTGACTTGAGAGACCATTCTGGACCTTTCCTGTTTCCTCTAAGTACTGCTTAAGTGTTGAACAGTTCCACTGCATAGTTTTTATCTTCTTTGAATATAGGGAAGATTATAGGGAGATTCACCTTGGCTGTAAGGATGCACGTAGGCTCAAAGTGAATGGGTGGAAAAATATATCCCATAGGTTAGGTATACCTATGTTAAGCAAAACAGACTTTAATTGAAGAGCTGTAAAAGGATCATTGTATAATGACAAACGGATCAATTAAGAGAATATAACAACCTAAAATATACATACACATGTCAGAGCATATAAATATGTTAAAATATACTAATGAAGGAAGAAGTAGACAACATTACAGTAAGAGTGAGGGACTTCAGTGTCCCACTTTCAACAATGGATATATCATCCAGGCAGAAACAAGATCTGGAAATGTTAGACTTGAACTACACTTTAGACCAAATATTCCTAACAGATATACCAGAACATTCCATCTAATAGCAGTAGAGTACACATTTCTCTCAAGTGCACACAAAACATTCTCCAGAATAGATCATATCATGGGTCACAAAGCAAGTCTTACCAAATTGAAAAACAGTGAAATAATACCAAGTATCTTTCTTTTAAAAAAATATTTTATTTATTTATTTTTAGAGAGAGGTAAAGAGAAGGAGAAAGAGAGGGAGGGAAGCATCAATGTGCAAGAGAAACATTGCTGGGTTATCTGTCACAAACCCCAATTGGAGACCTTCCCTGCAGCCCAGGCATGTGCTGTAACCCAACTTTTAGCTTTGCGGGACGACACCCAAACAAATGAGCCATGCTGAACAGGGCACCAAGTATCTATTCTGAGAATATAGTCTATAAAACTAGAAATTGGTAACAAGAGGAAAAGTGGGGAATTCACAAATACGTGGAAATTAAGCAACATGTTCTTGAACAACTGATAGGTAAAGGAAGAAATCAAAAGGAAAATCAAAATTATCTTGAAACAAATGAAAATGTAAAAGCCGTATAACAATACCTATGGTATGCAGCAAAAGTAGTTCTAAAAGAGAAATTTATAGAGATCAATGCCTACATTAGGAAAAAAGAATGAGTTCAAATAAGCAACCTAACTTTACACCTCAAGGAACTAGAAAATGAACAAACAAAGCTCAAAGTTAGCACAAGGAAGGAAATAACAAAGATCAGAGAAGAAATAAATGAAATGGATTCACAAACACAATATAAAATATCAATGGTTTTTTGAAAAGATAAACAAAATTAACAAACCCTTAACTAGACTAACTAAGAAAAAGGGAGAAGACTCAGAGGAATAAAATGAGAAATGAAGGGAATATTATAATCGACACCACAGAAGTACAGGAATCATAGGAGACTAATATGAATGACTATATGCCAACAAATTAGATAACCTAGAAAAAATGGATACATTCTTAGAAACAGACAACCTACCAAAATTGAATCATAAAGAAATGGGAAATCTGAACAGACCAATAAGGAGTAAAGAGATTAAATCAGTAACAAAAATCTGGGAATAGTGAATAAAGATGAGGTGAGACATATATACGCATAGAAAATATATGTGTGTGTGCAAACACATATACAACATAAATATTGTTCAGCCATGAGAAAGGAGGAAATACTGCCATTTGTGACATGGATGAAGCTGACGCATTCTGCTAAGTGAAATGTCTGACAGAGAAAGAAAAATGCTCTGAAAAAGCCAACTCAAAGAAACAGAGTAGGATGGTGTTTGCTAAGGGAGGAGAAAATGGAGAAATATTGGTGAAGGGGTTCAAACTTTCAATTTTAAGATAAATAAGTTCTGTACAGCGTAGTGACTGTAGCTAACAATACCGTATCATATATTTGAAAGTTGCTGGGAGAGGAAAGTGTGAAGTAAATCTTAAATGTTCTCTCTGTCGCTCTCTCTCTCGCACACAGACACACACACGCAATAGTAATTATGTGAGGTGATGGAGGTGATCCTGCTATAAAATCACTTTGCAGTGTGCATCAAATCATTATGTTGTACACCTTAATCTTACGGAATGTTGTATGTCAATGACATCTCAATAAAACTGGAAAATGTTAAAAATAAAAACAGCAGTTTTGTGCTGATAAGAAAAGATAGGAGATTTTAATCTGAAAAGAAATTTTTTTTTTTGAAAACTGAATGCCACAAAAAAACAAACCGGTACAAAGAACTCCACCTGCCATTTGAGCAGTAGTGCATTAAAGGACATGCAGGGGACCGGCATAGGCAAGGCCACAACTCCTGACCTCTGAGGTATGAGTGCTGTTTTCAGCACCTGCTAAATTAAGCCTGAAGAAGTCAGCTTTTCATCTGAAGTTCCTCTTCTTTTGCTCAGCTGCTGTATGTACAATGTATTCTCAGAGCATCTATTAACATCATTTAAATGGGTATGCTTTGATCTTATTATCCTCAGTTTTTCTGCTTTGGGGATTGCTTTATTTATTTAACCTTACTACATGATGTGCATTTCTGTGTCACCTCAAATCCTCTTGGAAATGAGTGAGTATGCAAATAAATAAACCAATAAAATAGAATTTCAGACATTATTTATTATGATGTTTAGAAAACAAAAGATGGCAAGACAGAAAAGCGTATTCTTGTGTAGTTCCTTTATTTTAGAATTACTTGTGTTAAAAACTGTCATTTGAAACCCAAAATATGGAGCATAGCCCCCGTGAATGTTGCCATAAGAAATGTAGACAGCTCCAGCTGGTGGGCGTGCACTGTGCCGATCCCGTTTGGTCGAGGATGATTAGGAATTGGATTCCCAAGTTTGGACAGAGGTAGATAAAGGCTGGAGGAGCAGTATGTCCAGAAACAAAACAAAAAGGGAGAAAAGCATGCTACTGATTTTTTAAACTGGCTGCAGAGGAGGAGTGGCAGTCACTGGGAAAGGAGGTTCGAAACTGTAACCCCTCAGCTGCTCACACAGCCCCTGGCAGCCCCGTCCCTCTGCAGAGCCCCACCCTCCAAAGGGGAAGACTGGATTCCGCACCCCAGCTCTTGACTCCAGGCATCTCTTTCATTGCTGCAAAGATTAGCTGAAGTGCCTTCTCCCTACAAGTTAGCCCTGTGTGTCTCGAGCAGTAGCTGGCACATAGTTGGTGCTCAATTAAAACAAGCTGAATTAAAAACATAAACAAAATCCCTTATCACTATTTTATTTTGGCCTCAATTTCATTTAATGTAAAGGAAATGACTTAGCTGATCCCAAATTTCCTTCTTTGATTTTTACACACAAGGCACCTAAGGCCTTTTTAGACCATAAAAAAAATCAGTCTTTAAGACATCTTTTATTTTTTATCTTATTTTTTTATTTTTAAAGATTTTATTTATTATTTTTTATTTCTAGAGAAAAAGGAAGGGGGAGAGGCAGAGAGGGAGGGATAGAGACATCAATGTATGGTTGTCTTTCACCTGCCTCCAGCTACAGACCTGGCTGGAGACCTGACTTGCAACCTGGTTACGTGCCCTGGCTGGGAATCAAACTAGCAACCTTTGGGTTCGCAGGCTGGCACCTATCCACTGAGCCATCAGCCAGGTAAAACATTTTAAAAAGTATTTTATTAATATATTTTTAGAGGGGGGTGGGTGGGGGAGAGAGAAATATCGACATGCAAGAGGAATATCACTTGGTTGCCTCTTGCACTCTCCCAGCTGGGGAACTGACCTGAAACCCAGGCATGTGCCCTGATTGGGAATCAAACCAGTGACCTTTTGGTTCACAGGCCTGTGTTCAATCCACTGAGCCACACCAGCCAGGGTCTTAAAACAATGTCTTAATTAGAAACCATGCAACTTGTTGGTCTTTATTTTGAGTGTTGAGACATCTAACAAGTAGCTAAGTAACTTCAACCTGAGAGGGAGCCTCTGGGGAGGAAAAAGAAGTGGACTTAGCCCTTCAGATCCTAGGAGAGATCAACGCTTCCTGCATGTCCTCATATTTCATCAAGCCATTGACAAATATAGTAATAATAGAAAGAAGCACAAGAAAGCTAGCATTTAGAAAGGAAAATGGGCCAGGGTAGAGAAAAAATGGTCAGAAGCAACTGGGGAGAAGAGCTGGTCTAGAGTTTATCTAAGAGAAAAGAATTGTGGTCAAGGACATGACTCTAAAAATAGAGGGAGGCTGTAAGAGGCATTGGATTTATACTTTTAGTTGGTAACTACAGAAAATGCCTGAAGCTTCTTGCCTTTTTGTCAGTAATAACTTTATTGGAGTTGCTTCAAAATGAGAGTTTTAACAGGAGCACTTTAAGAAAGGTTGAGACAAAAATGTAATAAATGCACACTCAGACTTGTCATTTCAGAAATTCA
This sequence comes from Noctilio leporinus, assembly GCA_004026585.1. Taxonomy (NCBI): domain Eukaryota; kingdom Metazoa; phylum Chordata; class Mammalia; order Chiroptera; family Noctilionidae; genus Noctilio; species Noctilio leporinus. Next base: position 110,280 of record PVIW01003225.1, on the reverse strand, counting down.
TGATAAGGGCTCCAAACATGCTGCTTCAGATTTGGATTCCTTTTTACTCTTCACCAAAGGCCAGTCTAGTCAGATGGGAGCTGATGGCCGTTTTTGAGTCAGACCAGTAATTGGCTGGAGTCCATTGTCAGAGTGGGATAACTGTACTTTTTCCATAATTCAGAAAATAATTGGAAGAATGTAGTTCAACAATTTTGAAATAATGAATTTTTAGATGATGGTCAAGTTCAGTTCAATCTTAGAAAATTCAAGCCCCAAAGGATTTTTTTTTTTTTTTTTTTGAGAAAAGAAAGAAAAGGGAATCGATGCACAAAAATGGTGTGTTAGAGCAAACACTATGGTTTTTAGCTGTTATCTATTGCATTCCCTAAAGGAATACAGAATACATTTTCTAAAGGTCTCTCTGTTGACAGAAGTCAAGGAAAAAAATGTGCTCTCAAGAGCCGAAAGGAGTCACCAATAAATTGTATTAATTGTTCAGAGGAGATGTGAAGTGGATGGGGGAGGCACTATTCCCCCTGAGCACTAGGCCCTTTATTTCCCTGTATTTCCCAAGTGTTCCTCACCAGCCTAGAGCACAGTGTGTGCAGGTCTTACCTTGTCTTTCTTTGAGGGAAAGAAGGAAAAGGGAATGCCGGATGGTAAATAGAAGAGGCACTTGTGCAGCCCTGGCCTCCCGTCATTGTCTACATTGTAAGCAGTGTCAGAGCCGTCACTTTAGGTTGCCACCGCAGGGCGCATGCAAATGCAGAGAGCGAGGCCAGCAGTGCCGCGCCGCCACCTGCACATTTCAGATTGTTGGCAGGTACATGGCAGTGGACTAAAACAGAATAATTACTGGAGATAGAGTTGGCAAGTGTAGTATACGGGAGAGGCATTCAATTGCACACGAATATGATAGGTGAACTATAAAAAAATGGTGGGGAGGGAAGGGGGGGTGGAATTCCCCATTAAACACCAGACAGCTGGCAATTCCAATCCTCCATTTGGTTTTCTGTGAAATAAGAAAAGCTGACCTGTGAAGTCAGATGCTAGCAGATTTCAGACCATTGATTTAAGAAGGAATGAAGATCAAAATCAGAGCCTTGAGAGGGCCTCCCTCAACGCTGATAGAATAAACCCCCAAGGGCCAGGGCCAGGTGGGGAAATGTGTGATAACCACCCAGGGTGTCAGTACCAGAGTGAAGATGGGGTGCGCTGTTGCTTTGTGAACTCTGGGGCTGCATGCAGCACATAGGGTCTTATCACTGCCATTTTACATGCAGAGGAGGAAACTTGAGTCACAGAAAGTTAAGTGACAGAGTGGAGGACTCCTAATGAGAACATATAGGGATGTTAAATGGGATGTTGTCCAAGATTTCCATAAAGCAACAACAGCAAAATGATCATTTTGTGCACTTTTTCTAGACTATTCAACGTGAATGGCATTTACCTCCCTGGATGTGCAGTAATTTACATAAAAGTTATTTTTTTCTTTGTAAATCTCTTGACAGCCTCCCCTTTAATCAGAGTTTTGCCAATGAAATGCCTATGACATATTATAACTCCTTTAAGAAGCTAAAAATATGTACACGTGAATGTTACAGACTTTCCTCAAAGTGCAGTGGTGTGTTGTTGGGCTGCAAGGGCCTCCCCAAAGGCCACTTGGCCACTCGTCAGACCACTGGCATCAACCTAACTTTTTATCATGAGCCACTTAGCATTAGCACTTTAATGTTGCCCACCCTGAGTCCATCCTCTTTTTGTCTGTCCAACAGGACTTCCCATCTTCTCAGATATTTACCCCTAAATTAGGACCTGGTTTTCCCCTAGCTATCATTATTATTTCAGAAATAGGTCTGTGACTTAACTCACTCTAATTAAGTTGAAGGAAAGACATTATATTCCATGGTTCCTTCCCCATGTTTCTCGCTCTCAGTCTCTCTAGAGGCCAAGGAAAAATTCAGCCTCCCTTGGAAGCCTTCTGGCAACACCTACAAGAGACATTAGCTGAGTACAAAGGCTGAGGATTGCAAATGGGAGAGAAAAAGAAGTAGGTTATTCATGGCAGCATTGGATAGTGGATTGAGATGTGCTCAGAACTTCCTCTACCTTTGCCCTTTCTGTCCTGTGAGGCAAACTTCCATGTTGTTATCCCATTACCCGCAGCCAAAAGCTAACTTTTGAAAACCCTAACTAATGAAAACCCTAAGACCTGCAATGCTAAGTTCAACACTTCCCTGCAAGTTTGACTTAGGCCCTTAGCAGCTTTGACACTGATCTCCAAATACTTCTGCATCTAGAGTTTTAGCTGTGAGTCTCGAGCTAATCAAGCTCTGACCTCCTTTAAGGAATCTGCAGCAGCCATGTTGCGGATAGGGGTGACCAAATGAGTAGTAGAAATTTGTTAGGAAAGAGAATCTGACTCTTGGGCTGGAGGTGTTATTTTTCTCCCTTCAGCATTGGTGTTGTAGGAAAAAAAGATACGATTTTGCTTTGCAATTAGAACGCTAAAATCACACATTCACACCACCATTCATTAAGCTGTGACATCAAGTAAGTTACTTGACTTCACTAAACCTCCATTTCCTCACCTGCAAAAATACTATGAACTATCCTATTATCTCTACTCTTATAAGGATTACAGATAATATAGTCAATAGATGGGCTAAGTTTAAAAAAACAATAGCCATTATGATGATCTTGACTTTATATCACTGTTGTCCATCCAATGTTCCCATGTAGTCAACAAATAGTTATTAAACACCTGCTACACTGCCAGGTATGGTCGGCACCAGCACTTGATGATACTTTTATTGTCCCTCAGTATCTTTTATAGGGAAAATATTCAGTATGTGTGGGAACAGGTGTACACATCCTCTGTTTTTGAAATCTTCATTTTAAAAGACTAAAATGCCTCCTTTTCCAGTCTTATGGTAACTTTTACTCAAATGTAGTTTATCTCTCAAAGGTATAGAGAAGCCAGAACTTTCTTTTAGAAAAATCACATTTTTAGCTCCTTCCAGTCCAAACTTCACCATCTACATTCTTAAGGAATATTAAGAACTTCATGTGGGAAGAATGAATCTCAATAGCATCATGTGAAAAGAATGAGGAATAGCCTACTCCCTTTTCCCTTGTTAAAATAGGAGTTGAGACATTTTTCTGATTAGTTATATTCAAGTTAACTCTGATCCCAGGTATGAGGAACCAGTTTCCCTGAATGTCAGGAGTCACATCTCTGTGTTTCAGGCTGTTTCCATCTCTGGACACCTCTCAGCATTTCTTTACATGTTGGGGAACCAGAAGTGACTATCAAAGGGAAGGAAAACCTCTGCGGCCAGAATTCACAGGTGTGGGTTAGTGGTGTCTGTCCCCATGGAGGTTTACCCTCCAGCAAAAGTGATTGATAGAGGCAGGAATGGTTTATCTTTGCTTGAGCTGGAGCTTTAAAGGGGAAACAAGATCATTAAAGACAGTTTCCACAGGAATGAAGTGTCCCTGGGTGCTGTGACCACAGAGTGTGGCCCCTCCCTACTTGCCCTTTCCCCCTCCATTGCCAACCCTGGCAACCTTGCGACATTATTAAGGGACTCCCACGTCCTGTTTACACTTTACCCACATGGATGACCTCACATGGTTTTTCTCATTTCCCTCCAACAGGGCAGTTTTCCTTTGGGGACGAATGGGAATTTGGTATCCTCAGAAAAAGGGTAACATAGGGAGTTAGCACCCCTTCTACTGTGTCTCCAATAAAGGCAAATTTTAATCAATGTAAATCTTGCCAATGACTACTCTAGGAGTTAAATAACTGGCCAAGATTATCCAAACCAATGACCAGCACTGCAGACAAACAGCCCACTTTGCCTTTCTGAGGACCATTGCTATTACTCTCCTACTCTCAACGTTCTTAGTCTTTTCCTAACAGTGGATCAACTAGTTCCTTTCAAAAATTATCAAGGTAAAAAAAAATTTTTTAAACAAACTCAGAAAGCTTCTATTTTCTTGATGTGTGAAGATAGAAAGGAGTACAATTTGTAGTCTCTGACTCCATGGGAAGTAAGACATAAGCTAGAAGAAAAGAGTTAGAAACATAAGAGACCTAAGGAGGCAGAAGAGAACAGCTTTTCACATGACTGGAGAATGAATGCCGTGAGACCCCTGTTGGCTGGAGTGATCAAGGAGGCAGTCACGAAAGGACCTTAAGAATAGGCAGTGTATAAAGAATGGTGGAGGAGAAAAGTGTGGATGAAGGTTCCATGGTGAAGTGCCAGGCTGAACCGGCATGCTGAAGCAGTTAGTTGAGCTTTGAGCATGAAGTTGAGGTGTTTATGTTGTATCTTGCAAGCTCAGAGGAGATGTTGAAGGCTGCACAGGTGGATATTATGAGGCATCTGGAATTTTATGGCTATAAATCTGCCAGGCATTGGAGGGAGGGCTTGAAGGGGCAAGGCTGGAAGTGACTGCAAAGGCCACAGTGCCCTGAATGAGGATGGCAGTGGTGGGGAGAGCAAGAAGGAGGGTAATGTGATGCTGACGATCAAGTGTTTCCCCTGTGGAGACTCGTTGAAAGTTTCATAGTTCACTACATTTCACAGGGAAAATTAGCAAGATCAAAATGCAGAACATGGTCAGGTTCCTATTCTTTAAAAACCTTTTGAAGAGTAATATTAAAAGCTTATGAGTTATATTCAGTATAAACCAGCATCCGTTCTCTTCATTGCATGTAATATGGAGAAGTAAAATACACATACGCATGTGATTTGTGTATATCAATAATAATGTATAAAGAAATCATATCTAAAATTTAATCAGGGTTTCTGATTAGAAACTGTATGACTCACTAAGATAACATTCTTGGAACAGAATCTTCCACATCACAAATTTCAACATATAGATATATCAGCCTTTAAATTAAATTCCCATCACCAAATCGGATCATAAAATGTCATAGCCTGATAATCTCCTTATGACTGAGAGAGAAACTAAGGAGAGAGGAATAATTTCCCACCTCCCATAGTTGCTTTGCTCTTCTTCTGATTATGCCAAAAGCTATCTTGTTAGTTGCATGGTATCTGAACAAGACTCTCTTAATCTTTTACTTATGTTCATACATGTAGATTAGAATGAGGTGAAAGGCATTTCACATGACAGCATTACTAACTGCCATCTTTAACCATCCTACTTGCTCCATGTGCTCTGCTCCATGTCCTGACAAAACTCAAAGAAATACAGGAAGAATCATCAAAGTTTACAGATGGGCACAGACAATGAGGAGGGACTGCCCATCCCTTCTTCCCTCATACCCCTCAACATCGGGGCCAATGGGCTGGGCTTCCAATAACTGTAGGGAAAATTTATTGCAACCATTTAATAAAACATTTTTAGCTATGTCCCCATGTTTCAGTTTTGGGGCTCAAAAATGTAGTTAGGAAAATGGTAAACTTAGAGCTTCCTTAATTAAGACAGCTACCATGTTCTGTTCATTTAAACATCCTTTGTCTTTGCTTTATCTCTGCAATGCCTACCTCAGACTCTGGCAAATAGCAAGAGCTCAGTTAATGTTTATTGACCTGAGTTACTGAATCACAGTTTCTTAAAGACAGAGATTGGAAATAATGAGCCAGGAGGATTAATCTGGAGTCAAGATGGTTTAATCTGTGATACTGTTTAGCTTTTTGGCTTAGTAAACAGCCGGTGTAAGAGCCCTTTGGAGGAGAGCCCTGGGCCATGCCTTTGACAGAGCGGTGGAGGCTGACTCACCCTCCATCATTCCAGCTCAGGCTTGGGGACCTGACAACACGCAGTAGCGGGTGAGTCCGCCATTGAATGGCCCTCTGATGGTTCATTTTGTTTGCTGATGGCAGATAGTGAAGCTACAGAAAAGCTGCTCTCGTGGCTCAAAGAGCCTTTTCAAGTTTTAATTTGACATGGAGGGTAACATGGTCTACGACACATGCCAACCAGCAGTTATCTCTCATCATCTACCTCTTCCGTTGGCTTCAACCCGTCTTGGCTGAAAGCCACCCTATTGTGGGGACCTTTTCTGGCTCTAGCTTACAGGTGCGGTTTGATGACAAGATTCCTGATAAACTGGAACAGAAAATGAGGACATGGGCTTTTCAATGGTCACGTGGTCACTCACTTCTTTACGTTTAGTTCTGCCTGACAGACTTACTGAAGAAAAGAGTCTCATAAAGCAGACTTGGGATTTGTCTCCCAGCTCCTAGTGAGGTGGGAATCATAGACTTTTAGAGCGGCGAGGCTCCTGGGTGGTGATCTTACCCAGCTTTGCCATTTCAGTGTAAGGGGACCAAGGCCCAGAGCACTAATAACTCACAGCAGGTCATGCAGCTCCTGTTGGAGTCGAGCTAGAATTCGGCTTGTTCATCGCTCTTACTTTGCTGACTTTTTTTTTTTTTTTTTTTGTGTGATGGTTGCTGGGGCATTCTAGGAGAAAAAAGGACCCTTCCCACGCATACAGTTTTGGGGGGGATTACTGTGAGGTGCTGGGCTTCCTTATGGAGGCCCGCATTGTAAAGGGGTCCTGGAAAGAACACTGGCTGTGAATTGGGATTTAGGCTTGAGTTAAGTATTTAACCAACACTGTAATTTATTGAGCACCTTCCAGATGCTAGATATTGTGCAGTTATTGTCACCTTCACAGTGAATCTGAAAGGAGGTGTCATGAGCCCTCTATTGCAGATGGAGGGTTTAGGGCAGTTAAACATCATTCCCTCTGTCATGTAGGTATTCAAATCCAGTGTCTGATTGATTTTCGAGTCCCCAGTCTTCCCTTACACCAGGCTGCCTCTTTATTGTGCGTTTTCAGGCCAGGTACTTAACACCTCAAAGCAGTTTCCTCTACTGTCAGATGGATACGTTAATATTCTTCCAGTTAGGATGGAATAAGAAATAATGTGTGTAGCCTGGCTTGGGACTTGACACAGACAGAAGACACTTATCGAAGGTCAGTTCCATTCTACACCTCTATCCCTCTCCCCTGTGAAATTTCTGGCAGGATTTGCCTCCTGAACTATATTGACTAATGTTGAAAAGAGAAAATGGAAACACTTCCAAGGTGCCAGGCTAGGTAAGCAGTGGATTAAACATTCTAGATGATAATCCCAAACCATCAACCTGATGACAAGATGTAAATTGCAGAGAACTGGGCTCTAAGCCTGATCCCTGTGAGTGAAATAACTGAATCGACAATAGTTAGAAGAAGCACTGACTTGAATACAACATCCTCAATTTAAAATTCAGATAGCGGCCCTGGATAAGGTGCCAGCCTGTGAACCCAAAGGTTGCTGGTTCGATTCCCAGCCAGGGCACATAACCAGGTTGCAAGCCAGGTCTCCAGCCAGGTCTGTAGCTGGAGGCAGGTGAAAGGCAACCGTATACTGATGTTTTTCTCCCTCTCTGCCTCTCTCCCTTCCTCTCTCTCTGAAAATAATAATTAAAATTAAAAAAAAAAATTTTTATTGTTGTTGTATTGCATCCATCCCCTTTTTGCTCCCCTCTGTCCCCCTCCCCACCCACCCATTCCCCCCAAAGTCAATCCCACCTGTTGTCCATGTCCATGGTTCCTTTATACTAGGTTCTTGTCTAAACTGCTCCCCTTCCTTGCCTCTGCCTCCCCCCTCCCCCCAACCTCCTTCCCCCTGACAATAATTAAAATCTTTTAAAAAATTAAAATAAACTTCAGGTAGGGTTTCCAGAAGGAAAAAAAATGTTCACTACTCAGGTAAAATGTTAGAAAGTGAATCTGTTTTATATCCCACATGTTGAGCCTACCTTATACATCCTATACAAAGTGAAAATGTGCAGGCTCATTCACTTAACAATTTCAAGTAGGCATCAGAAATTATTTGACCATTTCTTGAAGCAATGTACATTTTTTTGTACTTCACTTCTGAAATTATACCCTACGTATAAATGTGATTCAACTTACAAAAATTCGATTTGCATGCAGTGCTTGGGAGACACAGCTATTGTTTTCAGCTGGGAACAGTTTTTGTAGTTGATAGCAATCAAAGAGATTTCTACTAAAAGGATAATGATGAAACAAAAATACAAATAAAAAGAATATCATGCTTGATTTAGCCCTGCAAAAAACCAGTGGAGGGGCTGCTAAGGAAAATCACAGTGATAGAAAACAAGACCAGTACTTTTTCAGATTTAGTAACCAACCTTAGAAAAACATCAGGAAAATCGTTCCCCTGACCCCTGACCCACGGCAGAATCACTCCACCTCACCAGACTTCAGCCAAAGCACAACACTGCTCTTGTCTAGAATATAAGTTGCAAAGGGATGGGTTCTGCTCATATTTAGCATTTACTTCTTTTTTCCATTATGTATCACTCAATAATTATTGAGTACAAATGAGGAATCAAGACTGGTCTGGGCTAGAAGAAAAGTTTATAGGAAAGCCAGCAAGTGAAGCTTTTACCCAGAACGTGCTGGGAGCAAGGTTAAGAATTCCAGAGGGTTCCTGTGTGAGTGCCCTGTGCTGCTGCTGCCCTGCAGGTAAAGCAAGATGGAGAAGTCTGCTTCAACACAGTTACACTACACGTTACCAGCAGAGCCTACTGGGCATCATGGAGCAGGTGGATTCTTACTTTCACCTGCACCCTAGCTAACAGCTGTGGTGAGGAGCAGCTGTAGATCAGAAGCGGCGCGCACTGCCATTGCCTCGCTTTCTTTGGAGGTGCCATGGGCCTGGGCATCAGGAAGAAGAAATGATTGAAATAGAATAATTTATTGCACCAGGGGAGGTAATTTATCAAAAGCCATCCCATGGCACAAATGACTAAGTTACTTACTTACACTTGACCTCCAAATTGACCCAGGGCTTTACAATCACTCCTTAGTTTTTCCTCATCGGAGTTGTTCACAGAGAGGTAGGGTGGGAGTACGCGTGGTGGTGGAGGGGAGGTGGAATTTTTTCCTGGAAGACATAGAAGCATTTAGTTTCCTGTCTCCATGTTCAGAAGCGTTAGTCTGATTCTGGAGCCACAATGAAAGGTGGGGTTGGCATAATTCTAAGGTGGCCTGTGATCTGTTCCCTCTGACATACCAGTATAATCCTGATTCCCTCTACCTGAGCGTGGGTGCCAGCCAATACAACATGGCAAAGGGGAGGGGAGGGGAGTCTTCTTCTGACCTTGAACCAGCAGCCGGCTCTGTTCTGAACGTCCACAGAGAGGACCATGCGCAGAGAATTGCAGCTGCCTTCCTGTCAGTTGCCGAGCGCAGCTGCAGCCACTGCCAGCCATCAAAAATCAGGGGCCCGCAGCCAGCAACCGTGGGAGGATGATTCAGCCTGAGGGACCTTAGGGGCAGATCTTTCCCCTGTCCAACCTCCAGGTGAGGACACAGCCTAGCCACCTTCGAGACCGTGGCCTTGTGAGATGCGGAGCAGAGAGCCCTAGTAAGCTGTGCCTAGACCCCGACCCCACAAAACCTGGGGGCTGATGAAGGTGGTTTGCGTTAAGGTGCAGACTTGTGGTATTCGTTACACGGCAATAGGAAAGTGGCCTACTGTACGCGTCCTATCCTTCCCCCTCTAGTCTCCGCCGGGATGCTGAGTGCATCATAGATGCTCAGCAATCAAACGTATCTTGATTAAGCCATCAATCACCTTCAAACTTTGTCCTTCAGGTATTGGATTTGGGGCCTTTGAAATCTCACTGATTTCTCCATCTTGCTTTACCCACCGAAGACAAGTCATATCTTGTCTTGCCCTTAAAGAGGAAAGAAGTTCCCAGGAAATAAAATACTTTTCAACAATACTTACTGCTCTGGAAGTAAGCATCAGGGATTTGCTGAGATGCAGGTGTGATGGGAGGGCCTATGTACCATACCGGTGTTTTGGCTTGGAGAGATGTCTGGCCGTGTTTTAGTTATATTGTACTGTGATTGGTTAGTTTCCCTCACTTCAAAGAACGGGTTGGAGCATAAGGGGAGCTGTTTTCTTTTCATACCACAACCACCCATTTAAAATGTGGGGCCCTTCCAGTGAGTGGAAGTCCGTGAGGAGCAAACAGGCTCTCAGGGAACTGACAAATGTCACTTGTGCTGGGAGTTCAGGTCAATATATCTGGGCGTCGGGGCTGCTGAGAGGCGAGGCAAGGTACATATAATGTGTGGGGCCCACCGGGAAATGAAAGCGCTGCCTGTGTTCAGAAGTAGGAAAAAAGTGCTGTTAAAGATATTAATACAAGTGTTTCCCTTTCTAAGCTGGCCACGATGCTTTTTATTTGCTGTTCAGTGGCATGCTTCCTCAGCTCAGGGACACACCTGGGGGAGTGAAGGCCCCACGGCACCCACGCTCTTGTCCAGACTGGGTGCACGTATGCACATGCAGAGCCCTCCTGCCACCAGGCCCCTCCACCACCACCAGCAGCAGCCAGACTGGAAGGCAGAGTTGGAGAATTCAGTCTCTCCTTCCAGAGGGCCTGCTGCTCCAGCCCATGCTGGGTAGCAACACCCCAGGGCTTGCAGCCTCCATGCCAGGGTGAGCTCAGTACCTGGGTGGGGTGTGGGTGAGAGGCTCACCAGGTCAAAGCATCTTCCAAATGCATGTGATGCTGCCAATCAGGGCTGGGACAGCTGTCACTGTCCCACCTGGGGGCTCTGTGGGGCATCCACAACCTGGCCTTGACTCTCCCCACACCCACATCCACCCCTAGGCCCCCCTGCTGGCAGTTGGCACTTGTTGCTGAGAGATTGGGAGGTAGAGGTTGGAGAGGTCCAGGGCACCAGGGTGGGAAGGAGAACCCATCCCAGAGAGGATGGGAGGGAGCAGGGAGTGGTGGGATTATTTGTGAATCAAGGCCCTAAATCACCAGCACACACTCCACCATTCCAGTGAAGGTTTTGCCACCTTCACTGGCAAAACACAACAGGAATGGTCAGAGTTCGCAGACAACAACAGCAGAGCACAGGGCCTTTCTAAGAGCTGGGTCCTGCATGGCTGCGCTGGTCCCACGCCCCTGACTCTTCCCCGCCTGCGGGAGCATGCGGTAGGGAGATGCGGGGGTGCTGGGCGCAGATTCTGCTCCTCTCTTTGTGAACCCTCAGGGTCCAAACCTTCATTGCCCTTCCCTGTACTCCCTCTGTCCACAAATTTTATTTGCCTTTGGGGAGAGGCTTCCTTCAGCTCAGGTTTGAAGCTACTTTCTGGAGCCTGAAATGCCTTTCATCTGCCTTCCTGTAGTAAGACCCGCCTCCCCTGCAAGGAAGTGGATTCTTCATAGTCTAGGTAAAATGGGAGAAAAACCCAGGGTAAAAAGGAAATACCATGGGAAGCAAAAGTTGCTAAATATATCAAAATGTTTTGTCCCCTTTCAGGATTCCTAAGACTTTGCCCTAAAAATCAGTGTGAGTGAGTATGTGTGTATGGCAGGTGCATACATACAAATGAGTTTTGCTGACCAGATTGGGAACACATGATAAACGCATATCTAAATGCGGGCTTTAATGTCACACAGGGTGTCCTTTATTGATAGTTACTGCTCTTGGGGAAATCCTTGAGTGAATCCTGGGAGCCACATTCTGCCCTCTCTAATTGGCCATAATCATGTATTTCTTTGAGAAACACCTAATCTTAACAGAGCTGAATCATGGGTCTCTGCCCAACACTTCATTCACTTCAAGCAAAAAGGCTTGATATATAATCACAGAACAGGATTTGATTCCCAAAGGGCATTAGGGAAGACAGTCCACAGAGTAATCCTATTAATGTTTCTGCTATTAAGATATGTTTCCTATATTTGGCATACCGAGAGGAAATGGAATCTAAATATTTAAACACTTCACAGAAAAATATCTGACAACTGGAAAACATCTTAAAAGCCTATAAAGTCTGACACTGGATAATCAGAATCAGCGAACGGAATTCATTTTTATTAAAGGATTTCACATGATCAAGTCACTGATGCATTTTAACACTATAATGGCATAATACCCTTGCCTCAAATCATCAGAGAGACAAAATGATCACAGATTAAGCAAGTTCAATGGCACACAATGTTTTCATAAGCACAGGAATATTACTCCATAATACTTCTGGTATGAATGATGAGATTTTGAGAAAGTACCGTTTTGGTATAAAATGATCCAGTTGCCTTTGGTTATAAATTACTTCAGGCCCCAGTTCCCTTTCCGCCCTCCCCTCAGGTTCCCTTTCTGCCTGGTGACAAAGGGAGTGCTCATCATGGAAGAAATGAACCGAGTGATGAGGTGAACGAGAATCTGACCCTACGTAGAGATTTCTTCCTCCCACCGTCCGTTTTGTTATGTGTAATAACCGCGAGTACAGCAGGAGGTCATCAACAGAGAAGGCACGGGGACTAGAAGCAAAGAGAGAACAGCACTTGCTGCCAGGGAGTAATCTTCCCGTTCAACTTTCATTCCAGCCCCAACACTCACCCTCATAAGGATGCAAGAAACGACCAGCCATGCTTCACTCTCTCCATGAGAACGGAGCTGCCCGAGGGCCTGATGTGTGGCCCTGTGGATGTGGGAAGCTGGGGCCATGTAATCATCATTCTCCAGAGAAGGCAGGACTTCTGTGCTAGAACAATCCCCTGCGGACCTGGTGGAAGGCTCTCATTTGCCTGGGAAACATCAGAAGACCAACTGTCTGTGCTCCGTTGTTCTATCAGCCCCCTTGTAAATTCAAAATTCTGGCAGCTTGCAGGGACATTTTCAGGCTATCGAAGGACTGACTCAGCACAACCACAGGGATGGTAGTGCAGCAGAGGTGAAGAACTTAGCTTATATATGGCACAACCTGGATTCAGATCCCGCCTCTGCCTTAGACAAGTGTGGGGTATTGAGTCAGTCATTTAACCCTTCTAAGATCGGGTCACTCACTGGCCTGACCCCTGGTTAAGGGCTCCATACCTACTGGCTCAATGGCATGACCACGAATGACTTTTAGAATAATTAATCCTACGTTGTCCACAGGTTGTTTTGCAACCCATGAATCTGGTGGGACAGGATCCTGGTCTTTTTTAATGTTTTGTAAGTTGTCCTACACATCTCTGGTGATTTATAAATAATAAAAACAATAAAAATGTGTGTGTGTGTCACTTTCGAGCCTAGTGAATATCTTAAGGTTTTCATAGCGTCTTAAGTCATTGCAGATGGATCGGTGCCGGTGTTACCTAAATGTGGTCTAGAGGCTCCTTCCAGCTGCTGTGGGTGCTCTCCTAATTTTCCCTCTTTCATTTTTCCCACATCATCCCACCTCCAAGAGCAGGGCTCAGGGGCTGAACTCAACACAGGTCCTGATGGATGGCTGCAGGACCCAGATGGCAGAAGCCCGGAAATGTTTCTGGCAAATCAAATACCTCTACAAGCTGGCGTGTGTGTGTGTGTGTGTGTGTGTGTGTGTGTGTACGCTTCCCTTTTATTGGCACTTGAGCTAAATGCCCAGCAGCCACTTCTTGGCTGGGTTCCATTCCAGCTACAGTTGGCGCCTGTGAAAATAGCTTTGGCTCTACTATCTTATGTGTGACTGTCTATGGTGGAGAATTTTCCCACTGCAGATGATTTCTATTTTTATGAATACTTGAAAATACATGCCTCACATAAGAGTTCTGACCTCCTTTTATCTTTCCGGGGGAAATTCTTTTATAAAGAAGTGTCATCTCTTTTAGGCAATTATGCTTTGTGAGGGGCTATTTATAGCACTGTGAAACTGGGGGATGTCGTCCTCCTTTTGACTTCCAGAAAAATTGTGAAGCATCAAATTGCATGTCAAGGGAGAAATGATCTCATGAAAAAATTAACAGGCCTCACTGTTTTCCACTGCCCCCCTCCTAGACCCCATTCCCAGCTTCACAGAGGACAGGTAGTCATTGCCCTCCAATAAAATCAAACGAGTGTTAAAAAATAAAACCATGCCTTATCTTGTTTGATGCAATGAATGTGCTGCTGAAAGAGGGATACTTTAAATTCACTGGAAGAACTGGAGGATTTGCTTTCCAAATGGAAACCCGTGGTGAAAGCCTTCTGAAAGAAATGATTACGGCAGTGACTATCCAGAAACTGCTATGTATGGTTTATTCACTGAAATTTCTTCCTCCTGCCTTGCCTCACAGCTGGGATCACCTCTAAAAAGGCTGGTTATAGTGTATGACTTCAAAATCTCTCAGGTTCTCCATGAGCACTACTTGTAGACATTTTCTCTCACTTAGCTGTCATTTATGTGATTTCCAAAAGCGGGAACATTTCTGTCCTACGTGGAAATTGGAAGTGTACTAAACCAAAGAAAGAACTAATGTGTCTTTCTGGGGCCATCCATTTAGAGGTCAAAAGCCTACTTCACACAACACCAAATGTACAAAGCTTTCTTACTCTCAACATGTGAGAAAGAGGTTTCTGTTAAAAATGTAGCTAAGGTCATGGGTAAAGATTGCAGACTTGCTTGTATTTCTTTATTAATAAGTGTGTAGAGACTTAAGTACCAAGAAAGCAAAGGCTATCAAGACTTTCTCTCTTGTGAAGTTTTAAAAGTTTTGTACAAAAAATAAAGAAATTTTTTCCTGGAGACCTGGAGGATCTTGTGTCCAAGGAAAGTTGAGGTCAGGGCAGGGATAATTCATTCTGTGGTAGGAGCACCTATAAGACTGTTTAGCATTAATCCCGGAATCCGAAACATGAATCTCTCTGATGAAGTTCAAACATGTGAATACTTATGTAGGCTTTATTTGTAATCTCCAAAACTGCAAGTCACCCAAACATCCTTTGGTGCATGAATGTCCTTCAGTCTTCAGTCCATGGCTCAGCAATACAATAGAATAATATTTACCAATAGAAAGGAATAGGCTGCTGATACATACAACAACATGGATGAATTTCAAATGCATTGTGCCAAGTCAAAAGGTCATATGCTATGATTCCATTCACACACATTCTGCAAAAAGCAAAACACCAGGGACAGAAAGCAGATCAGTGGTTGTCACTGGCTGGGGGTGAGGAAGGGATTGACTACAAAGAGGCATGTCAGTGATAGAATTATTCTTTACCTAGATTCTAATGGTATTATAAAATTGTATGCATTTGTCAAATCTTGCAGAACTATGCAAGAAAAAATATTTATAAGGATGCTTTACAGCTACTTCCAATATATTAAAAAGGGAAAGAATGGATTATTTTTTAAAAATAAAAATCCTGCCCTGGTTGCTGTGGTCCAGTGGACTGAGTGCCAGCCTGTGAACCTAAAGGTCACCAGTTCCATTCCCAGTCAGAGCACATGCCCGGGTTGCAGGCCAGGTCTCAGTTGGGGGTGTGCAAGAGGCAGCAGATCTATGTTTCTCTCTCATACATGGTTGTTTCTTTTTCTCTTTCTTCCTCTCTTCCCCATCTCTAAAAATAAATAAATAAAAATCCTGATTCAGACTCTTAGTACCAGCCTGCTTTTCTAGTAGGTATCTCATTCTGATCACAGTGGTGGTAAGTTCCGGCCTATCACATATCACTGGGGATTTAGCCACCAAGACACCCTGGATTCTCAGCAGTCACAGGTATGGCCATCTGCATAGCCCCAAGAATATCTAGGCACCGGTCCAAAAGACTCAGAGGGTTTCAGGCCACTGCCAGGGTGCCCAAGATTCCCCACTTAGGGCTGACTATGCCGGAGTATCTTTTGAGGGGTAGAGGAGTGGGAGGCTGTACAGTGAATCTGGTCACTTAAGTTTGGGAACCACTAGTTCTAATTAATTAATTTAATAGTTATTCTAAAATATGGGAGGCCTAGGGATATGCACAGCAACTTTCTTTTTCAGGGTGAAATCAGGTTAAAACCAAATGGTATCCCTGAATAGGAAAGGAAAAGAAAGCATAAAGCTTTGGAATATGTGGAAAGTCAGAGAGCTATCATCCACTTGTTCATGGTGACTGCTCAGGCTATCATGTGATATAGCAATATATATGTTATACATGTGGTTGTGTGTGTTTGTGTATCAATAGTCAAGGCATCTCTTGATTCCTGAGGGCCACCTCCTTAAGTCACTGTCCTACCTGTTAACACAGACTATGCATGGCCCTGCCTTCACGTGATGGGCTAAAATAATGTCCCAAGTCCCTTCAGTGTTGCAGGCATCACACTCTGACTGAGAAGGCTCTTACATGGGAAGGAACATGTGAATATCTGTGTCATGGAGAAAACCAGTTGCTCTTTCATCTGCTCTGGCACTTCTTAGCATCCTTCTGCCAAATACACGTACATTCAAGTGAGAGAAGTTACACTTCCCAGTTGATTACTAATGTTCCTGAAAATTCATATATAACTCAGCTTCAGAAGTGCAATTGTCCGTGGTCCTCGGGATTCCTCTTTCAAGCCGTCTTTCTAATACACCAGCTCTACAGGCCCCAACGTTTCTGTATACCTACCAAGTAAATACAGCAAGAACAAGAGCACATGGTCTTCTGAAGATCTTGGATGTGCTTCAATGACTCCCTCGCTATAGTTCGTAATTAGCTTGGTATTTGGGTACATACATGCGCAGTGCAAGCTGCTAAAGGAGATTTTTAATGTACTCCCAGAACGGTTTGCCTTTCCTCTGAAGTAGGCTGAATAGTTTTCTCTTCAGTCCTACTGACACTATTCATTTGCTTTGCAAACCACACCCTGTACCCCCAGCACACATCACCATTTTTTCCATCACTGCTGCCAACAGACGTGAGGAAAGCAGGGTTTGGAGAGGTCTTGTGGAGAGAACCCTTTGCTGCAGCTCAAGCAAATAGTCAGGTCAATCAGCCTGAAATCTGACTTTTCAGACACATAATGGACCCTTGGCTATCAAAGCCTCTTACCTGATTGGAGAAAAACAAAATCAAAGGTAAACTTCAGGGCTCGTGGAATTAAAAGACAAATGAGATATCATAATTATCAAAGTGGCTAATTTAGAAAATTAAGCTGTTCACAGAGGTGACATAATTGCCTGTCACAGTCACTCTTTTTCTCATTAGCTTCTTCCATTCAGTGCCTACTGGCTGTGCAGTGGTCTCTTGAGTTGCTCACAATGTAGGTGTCTTTTTGTGGCTTCATGTCACCTCGTTTCTCTCATCTCCTTTAAGTGAGGCATATTTATAAGCAAGTTTATTCAAAGGACAGTTCTAGAAATCCCAGTTTTAAACAATTTGGTATTTGGTTATATTTTAAATTTGTTTGTAACCAAACATTAAAAAAAAATTAGTCAATTATCAAGATAGGATTTAAATCATTAATATAACCTATTAATATTCCATAGAAAACATTAAGGGTTTTGATATATAAGAATAGTAGGAAAAAAAACCCTCAGAGGTTAGATAGAATTTTTCTTCGTCTTCCCAAATTCTGAATGAAAGGAAAAGAAATACATTTCAAGGCATCAGTTTAGTTGTTTTTGTTTTTGCTTTTTTTTTTTTTTTTGGGGGGGGGTGGGGGGTAGGCCTAATACTATATTATGTATTTGATTTCTATAGCTGCAGCCTAATGTAAGTAAATTCTCTGTAAGAAAATTACAAGTCTGAGTAATACTGTTATAGATCAGCAAGTTCAGAAATTATTAAGGATAATATCTAGGAAAAGCAATAAGTCTTACTGAGATATGCTTCTAAAGCATGCTACTGTAACTGGGCAAGGTTAAACACTTGGGATTAAAAACATGAGTGTGGGATTGACTCAGTTCCTACTGTTTTGTAAAGTTGTAGAACATGGTTGGAATGATTCTGAGAGGAACTACATTGCTGGTGTTCATTTGAAGAGATGATTTATCCCGAATTCACACCATGAAGCTGTCATGTACGTTTCTGGAATATTCATGTAACTATTGTGTTCTGCTTTCACTGGCATTGAGTTAGTGAGGTAATTGTATTACAAAAGCTATTATGGTAATCTACTAAAAGTCATAAGCTTGGAAAGAAAAAGAAAAATCCAGTCAAACCCCTAAGTGTATGAGGTTGCTGTAAACCTTGCCTTTACTCATAACTCAATCCAAAATGGTAGTGTTTACTCTATGGGCCTCGTAGACATAGAATTTAATGGTGAACTTATCTCCCCCCAAAAGACACAAGTCCAGTTATGTTAATGTTACATTCATTCCTTTGACACTCATAAGTACAATCATTGGTAAGAAGAATGGCATACTGGATGCTCTACTCAGACATGAATGAAAACTAAGAAAAGAGAAGATGTACCACTTGTCTAACCTTTATCTGTCCCTTATGTCCTTTGGGCTCCAATGATACAGTACAGCCCTTGGGTAGAGCTTGTTACAGGTTTTGAATAAGAAAGTGTGCTAGTTTGAGGCAGAGTTGACGTTGAGGTAGAAATTACAGAGACGGGGAAGAGACAAGAGCTTGAGAGAAGGTGGTCTTATGAAGGGAAAAATGGTAGCGGCCTGTGTCAATGAGTGGCAACATCTTGGAGACATCTCAATGGAAAACAGAGAGCTAAGGGAAGACCTGTGCCAGTTACAGATGAGAATGACACCTGGTCATTTCCAGCAATTTGACTACACATTGGACTTCCCATGGAATTCAGTGGAGTTTTAGTGCAAAGGTTTTCAAATTGCGCTCTTTTTAGTCCTTGACACTTGAGTTGGGAAAACAACAGACAAAGTACTAATTCTTCCACTTTCTGCTTCAGCCATCACAAGAACTTGCCCACAGGTCTCTCCCCACTGTATGGCTGATTTAGCAGAGTTTCAGTCCGGGTGTCCCAACTCCCAGCTCTTCTTCCAGCCTAATCAACTTTATCTGGGAGCTCTTTTAATTAGTTTCCTCTAAGAATGGGTTGACTTAAAGAGGGGCTTTCTAATGGCCTGTGCAGAGGCACTTCCTGAAGAGAGAGATCCAATTTATTGATGATGCCCTTTGGCTAGGTGTTTGATTTTCTTGACAAAACATCACCTGAGTCTTTAAAGGGTGGTCTTTATGTGTTCTATAGCTGGCCTGAAGCCATGTTCTCTTAAATGGTGATCAAAGACACAGACAATACAAGATGGTCAATACAAAGTGTGTTCTATTTAAACTTACTGCTTGGCAGGTCCCTTTCAGTTTTTTAATTTTTAAAGAACCCTGAATTAAAGAGAGTTACAAATAATTCTATACTGTAATTATATGCATTTTAACATATCTGTATTATTTTCTCTCCTGAGACTCAGAAAGGAGGGCATTGACCCAAATATATTTGCTTTCTTATTTAAATAACAAATTCGTTAAGAGTTAAGTAGTATATATGGTAGGATTTTTTTGTAAAATAGAAGTGAAGCTACATCACAATTATATCCAAAAATTAGATACCATAATTCATGAGGCTTTTGTTTACCAGGATGGTCATGTTAAAGATGGGTTTGTGGCAACTATAAATGCCCTTTTGTTTACTGTAATAAGATATATAGAAATAATGCCTTGATCCAAAGCTATATCTATGAAGTGGAAGCTTAAGGACAAATTACCTGGAAATACCTAAGCTAGGAAAACTTACTTGTTTAAGCATATGATATAAAACATGTTGGTGAAAAAGGAAACCTAGCAAGTTCCACAAACTGTGACCAGATTTTCAGCTGAACTCATTTGAGTTCTCATAGACTGAGAAGTCTTTAATTCCAGAAGAGATAAATAAATTCATATTGACCGAGCAGCTGACTAAGTTCACATATGCTATGTAACATCTACCCAAGATGGATGTTATCCAAAGCCTCCAGAAGGAATATAGTCTTGTTAATGTTTGATTTTAGCCTGGTGAGGCCCATGCCACACTTCTGCCTCCAGAGCTGTGAGATAGTAGTTATGTTGTTTAAAGCCACCAATTTTGTGGTAACGTATTCTGACAGTGGTAGAACATTAAAACAAGCCTTTTAGCTTCTTCATCCTGGGCAGCAGCGTGCCAGTAGGAGCTCCCTGTTCAGATGCTGGTTCCACCCCTGTTGACCTCTAAGGCTTCCCTAGGTAAAGGGACACCTCAAAGGCCCCATGGGGACATTTTGCTAAATCTACTGTTGACCTTGGCCTTTTGGTTTTAAGTGGGAAAAAGAAAGGTTTCCCGGCAGCATTCTGTCTCCTTGAATAAAACAGACCCTTTCTAAATAAGTTTTCTCTATATTTTCCCCCTTTAAAAACTCACTCCTTCTCTCTTTCATGGCAATGAACAAATATTTGAGTTTGATTTATAAAAGCTGTGGCATATATTTAAATTGCAGTTGGCCCAGCAGAAAATCCCATCGAAACTTTTAAATCATTTACTTCCATCTTACTGCCTCAAAGGTATGTGATATAAGCTAAAAGATTTGTTGAAAATATTAAAACATGTAGTGTAAAAAATGGAATTTAAAGAATTTGTTACCTGCCCCCCCCAAAAAATGTATTAAGCACAAACTATTTCTTAAAAAGTTGAGATTATGTTCACATTTTCTTATTTCTGATTTAAGAGAGGAATATAAAGTATGTGATATTTGTTATATGCTAAGATATATAGAATATAAATATAAATATATAGCAAGTATTTATTAAACACTTACTAACTATAAGGGTGGGGAGGAGGCTCTGAACCCAACTTTCTTCCTGAAACACTGTATCCAGTTTGGTGCCCACTGTGGGCCCCTTCTCAGAAGGTTTTTAAACATGTGAAGTCAAATACATAAGGCTGCAAAGCAGATCAATATTAAAAATGTGTAATTGCAATACAGAAGATACATGCCTCTTTCCTAACACATTTTCTAACAAGATCCAAGGAAATCTTGATCAGTGATATCACAAGTACTGCAAACATGACTGTAATCTGTTGCCTACACTTATAATTGAAGAACAGACTAAATTTTATTATAGGGAAAATAAAGATGTCATTCTTTCCCTACCCATGTTTTTGTTTTTAAAGATTTTATTCATTATTCTTCAGAGAGAGGAGAAGGAAAAGAGGCTGAGATGGAGAGAAACATTAATGTACGGTTGCCTTGCATCTGCCTCCAGCTACAGACCTGGCTGGAGACCTGGCTTGCAACCTGGTTATGTGCCCTGGCTGGGAATCGAACCAGTGACCTTTGGGTTCGCAGGCCGGTGCCTTATCCACTGTGCCACCAGCCAGGGCTCCCCACCCCTGTTTAAGGACTCCAAGGACCTGATCTCAGTTAATGTCAAAGAACAGCTTCAAAAGAAGTAGATCTTAGAATGTCAGTCCTAAATCAAGATACGCTCGCTGTATTTTTTTTCTCATTATTAATTTTAATTTTGATGAGTCACCTCAAGTATGTGACATTCTTCTTTGGGAGAAAAATATCTTTACAGGAAAGAAATCATATCAGTAAAAGGGACAATCTGCTCTTGTCTATATATTTATTTATACCCTGCCTTGTTCCAGAAAGGATTTAAGATGGCTTGTTCCTGTCTAAATCCCTAGAACTTGGTTAATTAAATCTTCTGAAAATGTAAATTAAAATGCAATAACATTATTTGACAAATGGGACAAAATTATTATCATCTTTTGACTAATTATGTGATTGGGACTGTCTACATCATATTTATCTCATCTGCAATTAAATAATTTATATATACAATTAAATCATTTATATCTGCAATACATAAATTCACATCATCAATAACAGGAAATGTGCCCAATGGCCAAGTATGTTGCGAGAACCAAATAGCCTGTGTCAGGAGGAAGGGTCAGCTATGATGTTCTAATTGAAATGCTGACAAATTAAACAAGGGCATAACTCAGCCTTTCAGTGAGCAGGTGACACAGAGATTGCCACATTGAACTGGCACTATTTTGCTTGCCCTTTTCTACTTATTGTATAGCACCTACCTGCCTTGTGGCAGCATCACTGTTCATCACTGGAGCAATGGCTTTCTGGATAATTTCTAATCTCTGTTGGGGGAAGTGTCTCCTTTATTGTGTAAACCTCAATTAGCCTCGCTACCATAAATTTCTGCCTGCAATTTCATGAAACACCTAGCCTGTGCCAAATACTGTGCTGAGACATGCACATCCATAGGACATTAGTCTGCAAACAACAGGGTCTGCAAGACAAGTCTCTTTCTTTAGATGATCTAAATACACTTAAATCTGGCTCAACTTCCCACTTAAAAATGCAGCATTAGTAATCTTGTATGTCAACTCTACTTGGAAAACATTTTTTAAAAAGAAAAATTGTTGCATGAGGGCTTCATCTCCATCTTTTTTGAGCTCATCCAAAAAATCCAGAAATCTTACATGGTGAACATCGGGGGGACCTTTGGACCATCCAGCCACCACCCATGTTGAAATCAATGCAGTCCTTGAATTCTGATGGCCCTCTATTGCCATGTGATTGTAGGATGCAGGAACCTTTGCAGAAAGTGGAATCCCCCTTTTACTGCCTTGGTCTGGTTTCCTGAGATGTCCACATAGCCATTTCCTAGAAAATTGCTGCCCTCCCCAGGGTGCTGGCCCCAGCTAGTGCAGGGTCCAATCTGGTCCTGCAACGACCTCTAATACTCCTACCTCTGCCCAACCGGAAGGACTCCTCTTCCCCCCTTCCCTCCTTTCACAACTGAAGGGACACCTTCCTCTCTCTTCTTGCCATTCAGAACAAACAGTATCGACAGTCATGACTTCAGGTTTGTACTGAAGAGCAGAGGTGCTGTTGACTCCCAAGTAGGTGCAGTTTTCTCCTCCCATGACAACAACCTCCCCTGAAACAGGTCCCTTATCCATCTTCCAGAAAAAGGAATGCAAAACCTGCTTGAAGGGGGAGGAGGGTTAAAAAATAGAGTCAGAACGAACACAAATCAAGATCTCAATAAGTTAGCCCCCCTTCTTAGAAGGTGTGACTTTAAATCTGTAGCAGCTAGTGAACTAGGCTTTTAAATCCAGACATTCTGAAGTTTGGTGAGAATGAGAAAAAAAAAAAAAACATAATCAAAAGAAGGTTTTATATTTCTGTAGACCACACCTCAGCTCCATTCCACAGGGACACTGAGAGTTCCCTCTACTGCTCAGGTATTGTGCAGGAGTAGGGAGACATGCCTTTGGGGAGTCCCCCTGGTAATTCCTAACCACTATATGGCATTCAGCTAAGTCTCACTCTGAATTCTGGGTCATGTTGAAATGCATTATAACATAAGCCATTTATCATGGTTTCTTATTCCTTGTTGAGGCAGCATTGTCTGGAGGTTAGTAGACACTGAAGCCAGGTTGCCTGAGATCAAATTCTAACTCATTTTCTATGAATTATATGACCATGGGCAATTGACTCAACCTCCTGGTGCCTCTATTTTCTCATTTGTAAATTGGGGGCCATAGTACTATCTCCCTCATAGGGCTTTACACATATCGATTAATTATATTTTATATATCTGATGTAGATACTTAATATATCTGATAAGCCTGATAACTTGGGTTTGCCTAAGACAGATAACTTTAGCAGTCAGCAGAAGGAATATGCATCTCAGTCTTGAAGACTTACCAGTCCACACAGGACAGATGTTGGATTCCGCACTGTGAGACCCTGTGCTCGCCTTAGTGTAGCATGTAGCAGCACTAAGATCTTCATACAACACCTGCTTTTATTCCTTGGATAATAATAATTCATTGTTCTTTGCAGTTATATGAATGATCACATAAACCTAAGTGACTTGAAGAGTTATGTATCTAAACTCATTTTTACAAGTGGAAAATGACGTGTTCTTCACTGACATAAGCTGAAAATAATGGCACAAACAGGAGGCCACCTGGGCCAAACCACAGGCCAGAGGAGGATCTCTGCTGGGGAAAAAGGACGCACCTCTCTGCAAGTCTAGTCCAGTGTGAACAACAACTTGCAACAGTCACCACAAACCTAAAGTGGAACTGGAACTAGAGCTAAAACAGTGCAATAATTGTTAAGTCTATTCATTCATTGATTCATTCTGTGCTCAGTAGCTGCAGCTAATTTCCACGGCCATCTTTGTTTGAGTTCAGTATCCTGAATTAACTTTTGAAGTGCGGACCAATTTTCTGTCATTTTCTTACTAACTACATCCTATCCTTATGCTTTCCCA